>JAGYYJ010000758.1:0-120593 GCA_019671005.1 Hibiscus mutabilis
AAAATTCATTCATATTTGTTTCGTATTCATAGAGACAAGGGACATAATGCACATGATCTTAATTTTATTTCTTCCACAGTAGATTTACTGTTATTCTTTTTTTGCCATTGCCACTATGAAGACAATAGGAACCCACAATCCTTTTACCACTCTTCTGACTAAAGCCCATTTATTAGCATTGACATAAATTCCAGGTATGGTTGGTTAAAGCTGGATTGAGCTTTTGTCAACACGGCATCTCTAGGTTCTTAAATGTTTCCCCAAATGATGGGGTTTTTTTTTTTATTTCTTGCTGCTGAATAAATGAGCTTTGGCACTTCTTAATCATGAGACATCAGGTAGAAGAAGACGAAATCGAATAAGGAAAAGAGATCTTAATTTTGCACGAACAACGAAAAGGTCAAATCTCAAAATTGGGTGTGTTTTGGTTTCTCGTGTGCTATGATTGAGCATCATTGGCATTGTTTTCCCAAAATGATTCTTTGTTTGTCAACCATTACACTAATCAGTAATTACTATCCGTGTTCATCATCCAATTCCCACTCTTTAAAAAAAATAATACAGTGGTCTAAATCCTAGCACAATAACAACAATCTGGAAAATGTAGGTTCGGATTCACTTAAGTTATAATAGTAATATTGTAAAAACAAGAATGAGAGATTGAGAGAAATTCTTTCACAAACAAATATTTTTACAGAAGTATGTCTCACTATGCATCAAACGTTTCTAAACAAAAGCCTCTGCCTTTAGCAAATAAGTCCGACCTCGAATTCTAGAACTCATTCAACTTATGCCCTTCTTCTCCACTACTACCCTGCAATAACATCAATGCCATGTCCGAGTTACTAATATTATTATCATTTATCAATGGCCTCGAAGCTCGAAACTCCTCCACCGTCATCAAATTTATCTTCATGGCTCAGCTGAGAAGCAACAAACTTGTCAAGAGCTCTCCAATCAGCCACTCTCTTGCTGTTGTTGCGAATCATGTTATTTTGCTCTTCATCTTCTTCATGTTTAGTATTCTCTGATATTAGAAATATCGACCTCGGCCTCTTTATTAATGGCAGCGATGGGCTCTCTGGTTGAGGAAGCTGTACAAACTGATCATGATCAGAGTGATCGACAAAGTTTAAATGATCTGCCTCTTTCTCTTTCTCACCCAGGATATTTCGGGTTAAGAAATTCTGGGATTGTCTCGATATGTAATCGATTGGATCGATCACGGAACTAACCCAACTGGCTTCATCATTGAAATAGTTCGAGTCCCACACTTCTGTGCTCTTGGTTTGACCAGTTGCTTTCTTCTTAAACGCTCTACATACCACCCAGCCTTCCTCCTGCAAAAAAAAAAAAAACTTAAAAGAAAACTAATTAACAAGTGATTAAAGGATAGTGTAATTGAGGATTATATATATATTTATATAAGTGCTTGCCTGTTGAGGTCCATGATCGTCGGATTCAAGTCGGTATTCATGCATGATCCAGTCAGATTTCTGGCCTTTAGGAGCTCGACCTTTGTAGAAAACAAGAGTCTTCCTCATGCCAATCAACTTTGATTTGTCATACACTGCTTTGTCTCGCCCGGTTGCTTTCCAGAAACCAGCCATGGTCGCTCTATTAGTTCTTGTCCCCGTCGGATACTTCTTATCCTTGCGGCTGAAGAAATACCACTCATTTTGCTCCTCGGCTCCAATTTGGCACCTCTCTGCTCATCACACCAACATAGACTAAGAAGATCTTATATACATGCATACATACATACATACATACATACATCCATACATATATATGTCTAGGGTTATTAACTTCTCATGCAAGGGTGAAACCCAGATTGCGGATTCTGTAGTTTGTACCTTTAAGATCCCATGGTTCGATTCTGTAGAGATCGATGTCTCTGATAACATCAAGATCGATCTTCTGTGATGCAACTTTCTTCCTCAGGTAATACCCTACAAGCTCCTCCTCCGTAGGGTGGAACCGGAATCCAGGTGGGACGCATGACTCCATAACTGCTGTTGCTGCATCAAATTCACCAAAACAAATACTACTGTAACTTATATAAGATTTAATGGATTGGTTTCTGTATTCATATTATAATTCAAAACGTGTGGTCTATATCTCCAAACGTGTAAGTTAAGTTCCCTTTCTATCACAATTATGACATGTTTTATACATAAAACATAAAGATTGACTAGGTAGCTTATGTGGTAATGACTAATGAGCAGCTCTCACCCACAATGCTGTTCATTTCTCCAACGACAGAAAACCAAAACTAATAACGCGTGTTATAAAAACAAAGGTGACACTATTCTGTCAACAAATTGCAGGCTGCTAGGGACCTAGAGTGAAAACGAGATGGAGTCCTATTTCCAACTCAGTGTTTTTCTAAAGAAACAACTCCCAACTCAGTTCTGCTGATCAAATTTATACATAGAAACTGGTTGGTGGGTTAGTGTTAGAATTGATCAGACGATCGACAAAGAAATGAACGTTGTAACAAATTTCCTTTGCTAAATTTGTGTCTTCTAAGGTTGCTTCTTTGACCCAACAAAAAATATGTGAAAAATAGAGAGATTAATAAACTGGAGTGTGACATACAAACCTGTAATCTAGCAAAGCGATGTGCTGCCTAACAGAGAGAGAGAATCTAGAGAAGGAAGCTTGAAAACGAAGATGATTTGGCATGGAACTGCAAAAAATTACCTGGGATATATGAACAAGAGGTAATTGAGTTAATTACTCCATTGGAGACAGATGAAGGAAGAAGAAGAAGTTAGAAGGGACCAGAAATAAAGAATAGAGAGACAAAACACAGAGAAGTAGAGAATCTAAAAGGGAAGGGATAGGGGAGAACGCTCGATTGCGCATGGTTGATGGCTGATCCCAGTGCCTTACCTCATTGCCTACCTACCTTCCTAGTTTCCCACTAAACCTTCCCCTATATATTTTTGGTTTTATTTAACTTAAATCAACTAGTATGAGATTGTTCCAAATTAATTAGGATTTTGAATTCGAATTCTTGAGAATGAGAAAACGTTTAATATTTAATGGAAAAGTTTTATCATTTTTGTGGTCTTTCTCTTTTCTTTTCCTCCTTTCCTTGTCGCCATCTCCAACAATGACATCTCCAATAACGGATTAGAGGGAACTCAACTATAAATAGAGGCCTCCCCACCTCATTTGCATCCAATTCCATGCATTCTCTCATTTGAGAAGAGTAATAAGACTCTGAGGCATTTACTCTAGTTTTACTCTAGTAATAAGATTAGATTAATCTTTACTTAAATTATTAAACGAATAACGAGCACACTACGATATTACGAGCAATGCCGGAGAAGATAAAAATGCATGGACACACATGATGTTATTAATTATTGTTCGTGTATGAGATTAATGTATTAACATTATTAAATATTATCAGATGCTTGAATGAATATCTTGGTTTCACCCATGATTTCTAAACAAATGGTATAATATATGGCCAAGAAAATGGATACAATGTCCACGTATGACGGTGGCGGGTCGGCGGTGGGTCTCCAATCATGCGGCAGACCGCATCATTGGACTCATGGCGGACCCACATCCACCACCAAGGTGGGAGGGTGAAGCCTAATACCCTACTCTCTTCCATTCACAGTTCAATAGGAAGACAAGAAATAGCGTAACCACTACTAACCAGTGAAAGGAGATCTTTAAGGGGGTCCTATTAGGATCTTAAACCCCCTTTTTTGATTTAGACAACCTTTCAAACCTTATTTTTTTCTCGATCCTAGAACAACACCTTACCCTAATATCTTTCTTAGTTTTTGTTTATTACGAGTATTTGTTTTTTTAAGTTTCGTCTTCCACGATAAATTCATATTTGACACATTTAAGTTCTGATACATACATACATAGCCCATGATGTGAAACCCAAGCTTCTTTCAAGGGACATTAACCATGATTTGCACCTCTTATAGGCATTTGAATTCACAAAGTTTTCTAGACCATTTAATGCATATTGAAAAAAAAAAGTATAACTTTGGTGGAAATTGGAAAACAAAAAAGTTGGCAATCTTTAAAACTTATTAGTTATATGTCATTATGTGACATGATGACTAATTGTGTAATTTTACCCGATTTGGTCGGGTTTTGACTTGACTCGGCCCGGCCCGGCCCGATCGGGTCGGATTTTTTAATGAAAAAATTGGATTCTGGTCTGGTCGGGTTTTTTAAAGGGTTAACTTGGGTCGGGTTCGGGTTTAGGGCGGAAAATATCCGACCCGAGACTAATTGTGTAATTTTTCTTAATTTTTTTAGAGATATTTATAATAATACACCATCTTTATATATTTTTTATAATTAGGTCCTTAAAATTAAAATTTTATTTATAATTTAATCCTTCAAATTATATTTTTCTACGATTAAGTCCCATAAAATTATTTTTTACAATTAGGTCCCTAAAATTATTATTTTTCTATAGGTCAGGTCGGGTTGGTGTCGGGTTTAGTATATTTATTTTCGGGTCGGGCTGGGTTGGATTATTTAAAGAATATGTTCGGGTGCGAGTTTAGGGTATTTATTTTTGGGTCGGGTTCGGGTGGGCCAAAAACCCGACCTGACCCGTGCCCATCCCTAGGTATAAAGTGGACATATCTTGTGTCTAAATTACATTATACATTGAAACGCTTGTGATTTAAATGAAAACAACACCCCCAAACAAAAACTTTCCTCCCTCTAATGTATTTTGCAAATTGTAGAACTTAAGATTTTTTATCACTGACAGAAAAATGAAAGAACAGTATGAAAACATTAAAAGAAAAAGAAAAAAACAAGAAGTGAAGAAGCCCATGCCATGTCTTCTTTTAGCTTTTGTTACGTATTAGATGTTCATTAGTTGACCGCCTGTAATGCCATTCATGAGATCACGTTTTTGAACAGGGAGCTCTCAAACATAGAGAAGACATGGGCCATTTTGATCGGCAAATGCAATGATGATGGTCACAGGAAGAAGAAGAAGAAGTGGTGGTGGTTTACAAAGGAAATTTGAGCTTTAGGCTTTGTGAGAAGGTAGCCATGGTGGTGGCCGTAATAGGTGATCGACGGTGACTGTGGAAAAGGAGGTGAATGGACAATTAGGGATTTAATAAAAATACAGAGAAAATAAAATCTAAAAAATTATTTTATTAAAATAGAATGAATAAGAGATGATTTGCCCATTACACTTGTTGGATTTATATAGCCCAATCTAATAATCAACTATTAACAAACTAACAAACTAATAACAACAAGTAACAATTAAGTAAAGTTAATATCTAACATTCTCCCTGCTTTCTCAACTTCTTTCTTCTTCTTCTTCAAACCGATGAGATGCTAAAGCAGCAAACAAAGTGTAAGTTCTTGTTCTTGTAATAGTTCAGTAAGCATTGTAATTGGTAAGGTCTGGTACCCAAAAAGAAAGCTTTCTTTCTTCATTCACCATTTATTTTATTCGGAATTTCTTCAAGAACAAAATTTGTATATTTTACTCGATGGTTTGTTGAGAATCGATGGTGTTCTTCATCCTATCGTTTTTCTTTACTCACTTTTAAGTCCTATAATTTTTTTTCATCCGAAATTCCTTCAGAAATCTCTTGTTTCTTCAGCTTCATTATCTTTCTTCACTTATTCAATCATTATTTTTGTTGGGAGCAAGGCGGTTAAGCTACGAACTCCCGGATGCAATCTGAAGCCTCTCTTGAGCAAGAAAACACCCTATTTTGTTTGATTAAGGAGAGCAAACTTTTCCCAGATATTTTCCTCCGTAGACATTTCTTGGTACATCAATCACTATATTAAAAGACGACTCGAAAGGTTTTCGTAGATGAACCAATAATTGAAAGAATAAAATAGATTTCTTAAACCCGATTTAATCCAAACTTGAGATCTGAAACGACAGTAGCAGCTGGTGAAGCAATCAACGGCGCAAATGAAATTCTGACTAAGAAAATCGATTGTCGATTGAAAAAGCAGCGTCAAGATCGCCGGTAAAGAGTCGAAACAGCTCTAAAACAAAGCAAGAAGCAACGATAGATTCGAACAACAGCAACGTAGAGGATGAAATGACATCAAGACCGTCGGTGGCTCTAATACCATGTAAGAAAGCAGCCATAGTAGTGGCCGGAATAGGTGACCAGCGGTGGCTTGGGAATGAGGTGAATGGACAGTTAGGGATTTAGTAAAAATATAGAGAAAATAAATTCTGAAAATTATTTTATTAAAATGAAATGAATAAGAGATGATTTGCTCATTACACTTGTTGGATTTATATAACCCAATCTAATAACCAACTATTAGCAAATTAACAAACTAATAACAACAATTAACAACTAAGCAAAGCTAATATCTAACATTCTCCCTGCTTTCTCAACTTCTTTCTTCTTCTTCAAACCGATGAGATGCTAAAGCAGCGAATAAAGTGTAAGTCCTTGTTCTTGTACTAGTTCAGTAAGCATTGTAATTGGTAAGGTCGGGAACCCAAAAAGAAAGCTTTCTTTCTTCATTCACCATTTATTTCATCCGGAATTCCTTCAAGAACAAAACTTGTATATTTTACTCGGTGGTTTATTGAGAATTGATGTTGTTCTTCATCCTATCGTTCTTCTTTACTCACTTTTAAGTCCTATAATTTTTTTCATCCGAGATTCCTTCGGCAATTTCTTGTTTCTTCATCTTTATTATCTTCCTTCACTTATCTAATCCTTCTTTTTGTTGGGAACAAGGCGGTTAAGCTACGAACTCCTGGATGCAATCTAAAGCCTCTCTTGGGCAAAAAAATACCTTATTTTGTCTGGTTAATGAGAGCAAGGCTGTTAAACACTTAACTCTCCTCAGATATTTTCTTCCATAGACATTTCTTGGTACATCAATCACTGTATTAAAGGACGACTCAGAAGGTTATCAATGCTGAACCAATGATTGAAGGAATAAAATATATTTTTTGAATCTGATTTAAACCAGACTTGAGATCTAAAACGACAGTAGCAGCTGGTGAAGCAATCAGCGGTGAAAATGAAACTCCGACTAAGAAAACTGATTGTCGATTGAAGAAGCAGCGTCAAGATCGCTAATAAAGAGTTAAAATAGCTTTGAAACAAAACAAGAAGCAACTATATATTTGAAAGGCAACATCGGAGCGGATCAAATGACATCAGAACTGTCGGTGGCTCTGATACCATGTAAGAAAGCAGCCATGGTAGTGGCCATAATAGGTGACTGACGGTTGTTGTGGAAGGAGGTGGATGGACAGTTAAAGATTTAGTAAAAATACAGAGAAAATAAAATTTGAAAATTATTTTATTAAAATGGAATGAATAAGATCTGATTTGCCCATTACACTTGTTGGATTTATATAACCCAATCTAATAACTAACTATTAACAAACTAATAACAACAATTAACAACTAAGTAAAGCTAATATCTAACAGTCTTCACTATAAATCATTGATTACAACCCGATGGAATTTGATTTTGTTAGATATGTCTGTTTTGCAGACAAAACTCTCTTTCCTCTCTTGTTCTAGATCATACCCATGGGAATTTGTGATGACATGAAATCTTCTCCTTTATGGCATTCCATAAACTTTGTGTAGGGATGGCAATTTGACTCGAACTCATCGGATCTCGACCCGACCCGACCAGATAGGGGTGGGGTTTTTTCTTAAAATATCGGGTTTGGGTTCAGGTCGGATTATTGAAAAAATAAAGTCGGGTCGGGTTTAGAGTAAAATTTTCCCGACCCGACATGATATATTTATTTATATTTTTATTAATTTTCCCGGGTCGGGGTCGGGTCGGAAATATGATAATTATAGTCGAGTCGGGTTCGAATCGAGTGGTTTAAGTTTCGGGTCGAGGTCAAGGCAGCCAAAAACTCACCCCGATCCGACCCGTTACCATCCCTAACTTTGTGGATACCACAGTGAAATGATTACACTTAGATGGTTCTATCTTTTATCCACATTACTCCTATAATCTATTATTATCATTTCACCATTGATGGGGCGAGTTTAATATACGATATATTTAGGATGTGATTAAAAGATACTAAATTTTGAAATTTGTTCTCGAACTAAAAATATTAGACTTTTTGATAACATTTTCAGTTGATTTTTTTAGATTTTTTACAAGTATCGATACTTATTTTGTAAGTTTTGATAATTTATCTCAAACTAAAAACTTATTAAAAAAGTAAGTATCGATACTTGCAAAAAAAAATTCAAAAAAATAAACCGAAAATATTATCAAAAAGTCTTAACATTTTCAGTCCGATGACAAATTTCAAAACTTACCGTCTTTTAGCTGCATTCTAGACATACTGCACGTCAGGCCTTCTCATCGATGCACTTCTTTCCAAACCCCAAACCCCACTTGTATTGGAAATACATGATTTCCTCAAGTGTAGCATTAATCTTTAGTGTTTGATATTTTTTTTTTACAAGAAATCAAAACCCAAAGAGAAATTTACCGAGTATGTTCATCAAAAATTTTCAAACAAAAATAAAAAAAATGAAAAACCCAAAGGACATGGAAAGAATAAATCAAAACCCGAGCAGAATAGACTGCAAGGTTCTAAGACTAGGGTAGTTTCTAGTTGGGATCACTTGGGTGTCTCCTCTCCGGTTTCGTTTCGTTTCGTTCTGCTAGCATGGTTTGTGAAACATTGTCTAAGAAGTTATTTTGAATCACTTGGGTGTCTCCTCTCCGGTTTCGTTTCGTTTCGTTCTGCTAGCATGGATTGTGAAGCATTGTCTAAGAAGTTATTTTGAATCCATTCATGAAGTTCTTCATTTGGTTTTTTTATGATGTTTGTATAATTGAGAAGATAGATTTATTTTGGAATAATTCTTGTTTCGCATTTTTCTTTTCTAATCTATTCCTGTAGACTGTAATTTATTCTGGAATAATCAGGCTCTTTCTTAGTATGCCACTAAGATCAGTGATTATAGCAATCAAGTGAGATAGATTGTTTGCTTTTAAAGATATAAATAAATAAATAAATTTTAAATGCTTATTATTGTTTGAGTATTACTTTCAAATATTATCAATGTTTAAGATTGATAGTATTAGAAAAGATTAATGAAAAGTAAATTCATGACACTCAACTAAATTAAAGGTTGAAGGGTCAAATTTGTCCCTGTATTAAACTCAAATTAGTAATGTTGCTCCTAATTTTTTTTCATGCAATGTTACCCTCAAAGTCATTCAATTGCAGCAATTTCGTCTTTTGACCAATGTTGACAGTTAAAATGTTGATGTGGCAGTTAATGGTGTTGACGTTGCGGTCCACTGTGCTGAAGTGGCGTTTTATGATGCTGATGTGACAGTACACGTGTAATGGTGATGTGGCAAAGGGGCTGGATTGCTTTTTTTAACTGACTTCCAGGGTATAATTGGTTTTTTTGCTGAGTTTAGGGCATAATTAATTTTAATTGAAAGTTGATAACTTATTTAATATTTAATCTAAAAACGAGAAATTAAGAAATTATTAAAATTTTAAAATATTAAAAATAGACAAATAATTTGTTTAAATTTAAATTAATTTAATCGGTTTATTTAGTTTTTAAATAAAATTAGATAAATAATTTATTTTTTTGAGTTAAACTTTTATAAACATAATATATGAAAAATCAATTAACAAATTAATATAAATATCATTTGGGTTTCTGATAATTTTAAAAATAAGCAAAGTGAGAACTCTCACGAAAAACAAAAATATTCTTTGATTTTTTAAAAAAATCCATAAACTTAATAAAAATAAATAAATAATTTAATAAATTATTGAAAATAAAAACTAATATAAAAATTAAAATGTATTAGAAATTATATAATGATAAAATATAAATATAAAAATTAAAAAGTGTTTATAAAATGTTAAAAATTAAATAATTTTATCAAATTTTCTTTACTTTTTTACATTAAACTGATACTCATTAATATTTGATAAGTTTTATTACTACTACAATGAAAGGATGATTTTATTGAAAATATGTTCAAAGAATATTAGTTGGATTCGCATAACCATAAACAACCTTAAGACTTTTCTAATGTTTTTTTTATATTTTATAAATATATATTATTTAAATATGTTTAAATTTTTTAAATATTATTATTTTTTGAGCTTAAAGATTGAATTAGTTATCGAACTTTCAATTAAAAATAATTATACCCCTGAACTCAGCAAAAAAATTAAACCCTCGGAATCAGTTAAAAAAAGTAATTGAGCCCCTCTGTCACTTTATTACACGTGTACTCCCACGTCAGCATCGTGGACAACCACGTCAACACTTTAACGGCCAATGTCGGTCAAAGAATAAAATTGTTGCAATTGAATAACTTCGAGGGAAAATTGTATAAAAAATAGGAATAATATTGTTGATTTAAGTTTATTATAGGGATAAATTTGACCCTTTAACCTAAATTAAAATTAAAATAATTTACTCCCTCTGTCCCACTAATTTTGTCCAGTATTGACTTTTAAAAAGTCAAAAGTTTTTAACTTTGACCACAATTATTTTAAATATTTAAATTAATTAAATTTTATAAAATATATATTTTTAAACTACTTGATATAAAGTTTTTAAAATATATTTTTTCATATTTTTACCAATAATAGATTTAAAGTAATAAATAGTCAAAGTTTAAAAAAATTAACTTAAAAAAATCAATACTAGACATTTTCAGTAGGACGGAGGTAATACTTTTTTGTTAACACTAACCATAGAATTGTTTATGATATGTATTCGGATAGATTCAGTGTCATGTCAACTTCGTACATACATCAAATTCCACATCTGAATATACATCAAATTTGAATATTTTGAAAATTTGAACAAAAAAATTGAATAATTTGAAACAAGAATCAGGGTTCCCTGGAAAGTTCCATTTTTATAAGAAGAAAAAAAAAACTCAGCTGAGCCGAAATATATAGTAAAAATTGGATTATTTATAAATATTTTAACCATCTTATGTTTTAAAGATAAATCAAAGAATCGAAATGACATGTCATAAGTAAACTATATTAAATATGTAGATTATAAAATGATTATATTTTGATATACAAGCTGTGTAAAAAAATTATACAACCCTTTATATTTATGTTATAAAATCTAAAACATACATCCTAATCTTAACACCCTAAAATCTTAAACCTTAAACTCTAAACTCTAAATTCTAACCATAAATCTTAAATTTTACACCTTACACTAAATCCCTAAACCCTAAAATTGAAGAGTTGTATAAACTACACAAAGTATTTTCCATTATAAAAAGGTCTAATGCAAATATTAATAGTGATTGGTATCGAAATAATTAACATATATTTAAATTGTAAATTTTATTATGTAATTATGTTCGTATACTTTTCCTGTTTTTTAGTTTATCTTGATCATGAATCAGTGGCGGATTCATTGTATTTCCTAATAGATAAATGACATTTTTAAAAATAAAAAAAATGTCCCTACTATCTAAAGATTTTTTTGATAAACCCATTATCTAAGATAAATAAATACATACATTATTTTGGGTAAACTACACAGATGACCACTTGACTATGAAATTGATGTCAATTTAACTACTATACTTTTAATTATGGCAATTATACCACGTAACTATTTAAATGGTACCAATCAAGTCACCAACTGTTAAAACATAATTGAGGGGCTAAAGTGGTTGTTAAATAAAACTGGTATACTTACACATTTGGTCTCGTTATTTATACAATTTATCAATTTGGTCGTAATTTTAATTTAATAAAATAAATTAATTATCCAGTTAGACTGTGACACATGTCACCAGCTGATTGGATGAATATTTTTCTTAATTTTAATTTATTTAACTAATATTTTTCTATCCACCCACTATGTAGTTGGATTCCGCCCAACTACAACCTAACCCATAAGTGGTTTTTTAATTTTAATTTATTTAACTAATATTTTCCTTTCCAATTTTATGGTGACACGTGTCACCATTTGATTGTATAGAAAAATATTAGTTAAATAAATTAAAATTTAAAAAAAATACTCCTCCAATCAGATGGTGACATGTGTCACAATCTGACTGGATAATTAATTTATTTTATTAAATTAAAATTACGACCAAATTGATAGATTGTGTAAATAACGAGATCAAATGTATAAGTATACCAGTTTTATTTAACAACTCCTCCGATATGTTTTAACGGTTGGTGGCTTGATTGGAACCACTGAAATAGTTACATGGTATAATTGGCAAAATTAAAAGTATAGTGATCAAATTGACATCAACCTCATAGTTAAGTGGTCATATGTGTAGTTTACCCTATTATTTTCTTATATACCAAAAGCTAATAGCCTCGTGCTTGGATCCAATAAAAGCATTATATTCTTTGGAAGAGGGCCGGAGTTTAAATTGCAATAGTTAATATAACTCAATTAGCGACTTTAATGGAATAAATAATGATATTCATTTTAAGTAGGTTGGGTTCGGGCATTTGTGACTTATGAATGTAAAATGTTTATCTTATCAAAGAGTTAAGGAAATAAGTATCGAACAAATACTTTACTCTAATATATTAAAGAAAGTAATCATGATTCATGAATATGTTTTTTTTTTTTTTGATGAAGGAAAGAACTGGATGCGATTTTAGATTAAGCCTTTATAAGCTCTATTTGATTAATAATAATAATAATTTTGTTTTAAGATTTTTAGATATTATTTGATAAAGTTCAAATTATATTTTTTTCAAGTAAAAATGATAAATTAAAATTTTGAATTTATATTTAATAAAAAATGTTCATTTTAATGAATTAATTATAACTTTAATAAATAAAATTTAATTTAATTTAATTCAAATAACTGCAACTTTTAAATTTGTGTTTCACAAATATTATAATTCAGATTAATTTTCGATTTACTATGTTTCTTAGCTCACCACAAGTAAATAAAGAGAAAAAAAAAATGAGAAAAATCCAAACACATACTTGCCACTAGCTCAAATATAAAAGGTTCAAATTCTTCTTTCCTAAAAACAATGTACTAAAAACTAAAAGTTCTTTTTCAATTGGTATGTTTGCTAGATATCATCCGCAGGTGTCAAAACTCTGTTCTATCTACCATCACATGTGCAGTCATCTCATGCACATATAGCCTAATTCGAACTACCAGCCGGACCACTTTGAGCATCCACGGCAATCCCCTCATTACCAAACAGCTGTGACTGATTATTGAACTCCGCAGATGATGACCCGACTGATTTCTCATAGATACCGCCATCTTCTTGGCGGACTGCACCGCTCTGGTTATTAGCAGCTGTTCCCCGATTCAATGAAATATTCTGAAAACTGGCCACCAGCATATCTTGACCATACTTGGTAGGGAATTTGAAAGAAGGTGGAATTATCCATCGCATCCAATCGTAACGCTTCCTTACTTTGTCACCCTAAAATGCAAACGCAAAGGTCATTAAAAACATAAGCAAACACATCATTCTAGAGTAAGCATGTACGAAGCAGTGTGTGTTTGTATGTCTTGGAGATGGATCGGAAAAGGGAGGAGTCGTTTCACTACACTAATCAATAAATCAAAAGAATATAACTAAGGATTTCATTCTAAAAGATACCTGCACTTCCACAACGGTTGACCACTGAAGTGCATATAATATAAGCTGAATGTTATTTGTCAAATGTAAAACCTGAAAAGGAGAAGCCATAAAAAAGAAAGTTAACTTTGCACATATAGCATCATAAAGCACATTCAACGAATAAGCTTCAGACTTAGAAAATTGCATCGGTGTCTATTTCCAAGAGGAAAGATACAACTTTTAGATTCAACAATGACATAATAAAGAAACCTAGAGTTCCAAAGGATGACACTTGATGACTACTACTTATAAGATCAACATCTCTAGAAAATGGTGCTCACTACCTGACCTAGATAATGGAAATCAGGAAAACCAGTTGCTTAACGTATATTTACCGTCTTAGAACATTATATACCAATGACAAAAATTCAAATGTTATATGATCATCCTACAGCATTAACATTAAGGGAAAATCTTCATGTAATGAAAGGTAAGTTTTCAACAGAGAAGCAAAAGAAGTTACCAAATATATTCTGCAGCATGTTCCAGTCATAAGAAATGTTATAAAGTTTATGATAATGTTAAGAAGTGCATTTATAGAAATCTAATATAGGTACTTTATAATGATAACGGCATAGAGTCACCATTAAGGAATTGTAGATGAGTTACAGAAAACTAACCCTTCTAAACCCAGCAATCAATTTAATAGGAACCCAACCTTGGTCATCCATGTTCTGCCGCAAGTACGTATCCTTAATTAGGTTATCATTACTGCAATAAACAGGAAATTAGTTTCTTGGTAACCTGATATACCAACATTCAATTATTTAAGTTGACCGAAGTTAACGCATAAACAAAGCATTACCTGAAATAATAATGTATCTGATCCATTATCCTAACATGCAACTGATAATCTTGAAACTCTGGAGGGAAAAACATCAAGGGGATTGGTTGAAAAGGTGGGACGCCTCTATGTGACTCCTGGTGAGGAGCAGGGACTAAATAAAACTGAGATGGATATTCTGAAAGGAAGAATAGATATTAGAGCAAACTCGGATTACAAAAAAAGTAATATAATAAACAAGCAAAAGTACAGCTTACCAGGATAGCCCATGGCGCGACCATGCGGGGGAGCCAAATATGGTCCAGTATTAGGTGGTGAAGGTGGCACCGGTGGATGCATCACAAAGCTGGGACCACCTCTTGGCAGCATATAACCATACATATTACTAAAATTTTGACCACTCCAATCTTGGTTTCCATGGTCTTGATTGTGCCTTCCTCCATGATTCAGATGGTGTGAACCATTTCCTCGTGGATGCGGACCGCTGTTACGATGTCGGAATGAATTTCGTGGGTTGCGTTGATCATTACCACCAGTATAAGGCCCAAATCCAGTTCTCTGTATATGGTCCCTAAAAGAAGGGCCATTCAGAGGTACTTCAACCATAGGACCTTGAGGTGGTGGCTGTGAAAGGCCGCCATTAGATGCAGAGACATTCATTGACCTCTGGCGTGCATTCAAGTTTGCATTGTTCCTGACTTGATTCTGTGAAGAAGATGATGATGGAGCAGTTCCACTCCCCTACAATTTAGACAAAATTGCAAAACTTCAAGTGTAAGTAGCCTAGGAATCCAAAACTATATACATAGATAGATATATACTGTTCATATATAACTTTGCACAAGCTAATATCTAGTATGCAAATTGCTTCAAATGAATAATAATTCAAGTAAACCCTGATGCTGGATTAATAATCAAGAATCCTGGCATTTTATGCTTTGGCCAATTTAGATTCTTTGCATTTAAGCTATATCTCTTGCTTATCAAACAGATAATACAAACTGTAAAACTAATTTTTTTTAACTTAGTTTGGTTAAATGAGATATGGTATCAGAATACTTTATATGGTAAGAAGCAAAACAAAATTAAAAAAAGAGCTTAAATATTTGAAAAGCAAACCTGAGAAACGGGAAAAAAAGAAGTAGAAGATGATCCATCCAACGGAGCTCTGGACGAATCTGAAGATGATATATTAAGAGCCCTAGAGGACCCAGACAAGCGAGGCCAAATGAAAGCCTCCATATCGGACCCAGACTCGTTAGCGACGTTAGAAAGTTTGCTCCATGCCTGTTTCTTACCGGCATTGCCACTGGGCGCAGCATTCACATTCTTCGCAACTCCCTCTTCGGCCTCCCATTCGACCTCCGGGGTAACAGGTGGCTGAATCATAGCCGTTAATGGTGACGACGAGGACGATAAAGGAACAGAGACGATCGGCACCGGTTCTCCCCGAGCAATTTCACTCCATTGCGAAGAACCCGGATTCATGGAAGGATGCGATTGGTTAGGGCTACTGGTAGAGTGATTCACAACTGTCATCGCAGCGGAGGTGTTGATATTGGCCGTGTTAATATTATCAGACATATCAAAACCCTAAATAAATCAAAATTGGATTATTCCTTTCCCTTTCCCCCCCCCTCCTTAAGTCAATAAGTCGATCGAACCAACAAAAAATCAATAGAAATCGGAGAACAAAACTGATCGGAAAATACTAAAAAAACTGAGAGTTAAAAAAATCAATGTAACGCTAATGCAAATCTTCTGATTTTCCAGAAAAAAATAGGGACTCGATGATCTGATCGGCGAAGAGAGACAAAAAATTAAAAATAAAAATAAGATGACGAAGAAGCAGAAGAAGAGCGACAAAAAACTCTGCTTCTCTCTTTCTGTTTGTTTCTTATTTTCTTTTTAATTTTTTTTTTCCAAAGCTGCTTTGCTTAAATAGTGGGGGTTTTGTTAGTTATTTTGTTTTTATTAGGATTCTGCTATTTGAATATCTAAGTTTGTTTCGGGTAATTTTACCGCTGTTACACTTTTAGTTACGGTTGGTTTTCCTATTTCATTTTACCTGTAAGATTTTAGTCGTCTACTTTCACTGTAACTAGGACTAGCGGTATTTATTTTTTTAGGCTTATACTATAAACAAGTATTTAAAGTATATTAATTTTTTATTTAAATATTTTAAATATTTTTTATTAAAATAAATATTTAAAGTATATTTTTTAGTCAGAATAAGTATTGAGGCCAAACTTCTTAATCCAACCGGAGTAAAGCTTTAATAGATTCTGCAATCGTATTACCTAAGAAAGCCGACGACTTGCCTAAAAGAATGTAGAATACATCCAAATTATCCGTTTCAACAATCACTCTGCGATAACCGACAATCCACGCATGCTTTAAAATTTCATATACTCCCCACAATTCGGCCACTATCACTGGACATCGTCCCAAACTGCAAGAGAAGCCTACACACCAATCTCCATTCGCATCCCAGATTACACCGCTACATGCCGCATCCCCATTATGCAAGCTAACAGACCCATCCGTATTCGCTTTGACCCAACCAATCTCGATTTAACCCACGAATTGCCACTGTCCGACATGCTTATCCTATTGCTGGTAGCAGCCTCATCAGCATGCCACACTTGGTCCAAATCCCTTACCATGCGATTACATTTAGCCAAGATTGACTTATGTTCAAAGTACCCCGTCTGCGAATAGCTGTTTGTTCCGATGAGTCCACAAAAGCCAACAAATAATGGAGAATTTGATATCCCAGCCCAATGTCAATTGCACAAAGCTACCCGTTTGAAGAATATTGAGCCGCAACCAATCCTTAAACGAGCAACTCATGAATCCGACCACTGCGCTAGCACTATTAATTGATGCCAAACCTGTTTAACCATAGGACACAAATGAAGTACATGGTCCACAATTTCAACACCCCGATGGCAGCTAGGACAGTCCACAACAGTCGACATATGTCATCGTGCACGTTCCCCATTTGTAAGCAGCCTTTCGTGCATGGCTAACCACATAAACACACGAACTCGTTGAGGGATTTTCAACTTCCAAATAAAGGACCAATCACAATCCGAAGCAGTGTGGATATCCCTAGTCAAAGCCATATAAGCGGACTTGGTAGTGAAGGTTTGTTTGGCTTCCCATCTCCAACACGGATTATCGCTTCCAAAAGACTTGGTAGTGAAGGTTTGTGGATTATCCCTCACGCACTGCATTAGGCAGCCATGAAGATTGCATCACAAAACTAGGAATCGCCTACAGTACAAATTTAGCAAGCGTTATACGTCCAGCTAACGACAATAAATGTAGATTAAAGTGCTTATTGATAAGATGATGTATCCTGGCCCATTCTTGAGATTTTGGTGGTCCACAGGCGAACATAAAAATTAGACCTTAATAATAATTATTGAAAAGATTAAATTTTAAGAGTGGACTCTTAATAAAAAGTATTACAAAAATAGGACTCTAATAATAAGTAACGAAAACTAAATTTTAATAGCTTGTACCTATCAATGAATGTTGAAAAAAATGAGCTCTAATAACAAGTATTTGAAAAAATTAGACCCATATTAGCAAATATTGACAAAAATTATATTTTAAAAGTAGACCATTAATAACAAGTATTAGAAAAAAAATTGGGCCCCTAAGAACAAGTATTGCAAAAAATTTGGACCCATAATAACAAATATTGAAAAAAAAATAAGAGTATGCCTAATAACAAATATTGAAAAATTAATTTTTAATAGTATACATCTAATAACAAGTGTTAAAAAATTAGATCATAATAATAAATATTAGAAAAATTAAACATATCATTTTTTTGAACAAAAAAGTATATAGGACTGTATTCAAAGTGAAAAGGATTACGAAATGATCACACCACAACCATTGAAAATACAATGTGAAAAATAAACTATCATTAAAATTAAATACTTATAATTATGAACAGTGAGCTCAGAATAGATGTGGACCCTGGGCCATCGCCCTTAAGGGCGGAGCTAAAAATTTTAGTTTGAGATGTCATAATTTAAAATTTTTATAGATAATTTTTTTCTAATTAGGTTGGAACAAACAATGTGTACCAATTTTTTCTTAAGGGCTGTTATTTTTTTCTTAAGAGGTGTCAATATTTATTTAAAATTAAATTAATTTTATTTTTAGTATTATTCTATATTAAATTTATAGAGGATAATTTTTTTCTCCCAAATTTTTGAGATGTCATATGACACTCATATTTAATGGATGGCTACGATCATGGTTAGGGGTGTTCATGGTAGGTTAATCGTATCGTTTAGCGTAAACGATCAATTAACCTTTATAGCGGTTATTGAATTTTGCTAACTGTAACCTAACCATTAAGAAACAGTTAACCATCAACGGTTAACCGTTAAGACGCGGTTAACTGACGGTTCGGTTATAGGTTAACCTATAACTTATTATAATTTTTTCTCACATGTTCACTATTTTTTTAGAGAATAATATAATTATCTTTTCTATAAATATTATATTGAAATATTCATACAAATACTTAAATAATAATATTCTAATCACTTACGCCATAATTAAAAAAGAGTAAAACTTTGATACACAGGCTTGCAGGCCGTGTAAAATTAATTTTACACAAGCCTGTGTATTTACACTATAAAAACCTAAATCCTAAATTCCTAACCATAACCCTAAAAACTAAACCCCACATTCTAAACCATAAACCCTAAATTATAAACACTAACCTTGAATTCTAAACCCTATAACCTAAACCCCTAAACCTTAAACCCTAAACTAAAATCCTAACCCCTAAAACTAAAAGGCACGTGTAAACTAAAGTTTACACGGCCTGTGTATCAAAGTTTTTTCCATTAAAAAAGGGGCGTGTATATTTGTATCTGTGAGTTGATTTTTTTAAGTTATTTTATATTTTAAATATATATATATATATATATATGATTTAATAACGGTTAACCTATCGGTTAATCATTAGTCAAAATTCGTAACCTTAACCGTAACCATTAACCATCATTTTTAACGGTTCAGTTAATTAACCTATAAAATGTAACAGTTATACCGGTTAACGATTACGGTTAACGGTTACGGTTAATTATGCACACCCCTACTTATGGTCACTTTTATGGCCCACCTTCAGAGACGACCCTGAATATATCCATATAGATTAAGGTGATTATATAACATTACTTTTTTTTAATATATATGACATTATTACTCGTGTGTTAATTGAAGATGTGATATAATGTTCTGTAACAGCATTTTTTTAAAATTAATTATATTTAATTACTTTATATTAAATCAACGTGAGAGGGGTGTATTTAACATGATCAGAATGTTTATTTCGAAAAATTAAGATTTTAAAATTATCTCTTTTTGAAGCGTCGTTACTTATTTTAATCTTTATTTAGAGTCAAATTTAACATCATCTCAACTGATTAAGATAACACTTATTTGGTGGTTATGAGTTAAATTAATTTTGAAAAAGTAAGAATATATAATTAATACTAAGCCACTATTGACAATAAGTTCGTTTAACGGAATACGATGTTAGATTCTTATTAATATTATAAAAGGAGAAAATTGGTTTGGGAGGATATCTCTATATCAAATCTTTACAAAATTAATTCGATTTAGGTTAGTCGATTAATGAATCATATATTGATAGTAAAAAAAATGAGCTACGGGCGGAAGGGTATGATTTGTTAGGGCTACTGGTAGAGTGATTCATTGCTAGGGGTGGAAAAAAAACTAAAATCCACGAGTTTCTACCCGTTCTGATCTGGAAGGTCGAATTTTTTTTTAAATTTTTAGTTTTCGAGTCGGGTCGATTTTAAAGATGTATGAGTCGAGTCGAGTTTGAGTTTAGGGTGAAAATTTTCCACCCTATTTGTAAATATATATTTATATTTATTATATATTATATTTAATATTTTTATTAATTTTTATCAGGTCGGGCCAGATTTAATCAGAATTTTATTAAAATTTCGGGGTCAGAGAGGGGTCGGATTATACTTTTTATTATATTGAGTCGGATCGGAGATAAAGATATATGAAGGACAGGTCGGGTCAAAATTTTAAATTTTCGGGCCA
Organism: Hibiscus mutabilis; assembly: GCA_019671005.1. NCBI lineage: Eukaryota > Viridiplantae > Streptophyta > Magnoliopsida > Malvales > Malvaceae > Hibiscus > Hibiscus mutabilis. Next base: position 20,541 of record JAGYYJ010000758.1, read on the forward strand.
AGTTCGGGTCGGCCAAAAATCCATCTCGCCCTGCTCCGTTGCCATCCCTATTCACAGTTGACATCGCAGCGGAGGTATTAGAATTAGCCGTATTAGTGCATGTTTGGATATACGATGAGAGGCCAAAAATTCCGATTGAACAAAAAACATGCCTCGATTTCCATACCAACATGTTTGAAAATAAAAATTCAAAATTAATTATGGACACTAACCGTGATTTTGAAAAAAATAAGATAAAAATTGTTTTTATAATTGGTCGTGATTTTTACATTATATCTTTACTCAATCATGATTTTTAAGAGAAAAAACTCATAACATAAATTATATTACTTTAAAATAAATTTTACACAAATTAATTTTATAAAATCATGATATCTAAAATTAATTCTAACCCCCTAAAACCTAAATCACTCTTAATATTTCAGCCATTCCAAAACCTAATTAAATCATAAAATCAAAATTGGAAATTTCCTTTCCCCTTTCCCCCCAAGTCGACAAATTGATCGGCCCAACAAGAGAAGAGATCAGTATTATTTTTCCGGTGACCTATCAACAAATGACGACGGTAAGTCGTCATTATTTCGGCCACTCCGAGGAAGCCGTCTTCTCCATATCGATCGTTGAGGTATTATTTTTTTTTCTTCTTTCACATAGCTCTCTGAAAGGGGGAAAAAGGGTAGAAACTTCAATGACTAGAGTGCAATTTCATCTTTACGATTCTCAGAACATGAAAGAAGACTATGGCTTATTCGTTTGGCCTTGTAGCATCGTATTGGCGGAGTATGTTTGGCAACAGAGACTGCGCTTTTCCGGGGGCAATGTAGTCGAGGTATTTCACATAAAAAAAATTCAAATTTCATCTTTGGTGACTGTTTCTCGAATTATGATATTTGTTTCTTTTGCAGCTTGGTGCAGGAACTTGCTTACCTGGATTGATAGCTGCCAAAGTTGGCTCAAATGTCACCCTCACCGACGATGCAAATAGATTGGAGGTAGTGTTAATGTAGTGTCTTTGTGTTGAAATTTGATGGTTTTAATCAAAATTTAATACTTTGGTGGAAATTGATGTTGTTTATATCCCTTTATCTGCTGAGAATTTTAGTATGTACATGTTTTGTTTGATATAAATACAGGTGATGGAGAACATGAGAACAGTGTGTGAACTGAACAAACTGAAGTGTGAAGTGAGTTTCTTCAATGAATTTTTTTTATGTCGATTGCTCGGATACTCTGTTACTTAATAGGCCTTATGAATTGCCTTTCATGGATTTAAGTTTTGTTTCTAGGTGTTAGGAGTGACATGGGGAGTTTGGGATGCATCCATATTTAGTTTACACCCGAAATTTATTATCGGGGCTGATGTTCTTTATGATGCACGAGGTAAAATCACTTTACTATTTGCTAGTTATTCTGCCTTTTCTTATAGGTAATCGACTAATTGATACTGAAACGGAACAATAACGGACTTCTGTTGGTAAGCCTTTGATGACCTCTTTGCTACTGTGACATTTCTGCTCCAAAGTAATCCAGGCTCGGTTTTCATAACAACTTATCATAATCGAAGGTACTATTTCTCCTATTCTGTCTCGTTTGTATTCTGATATATTTTGGTCTAGAGTGTCTAGGATTCAGTACAGAAATTGTGACGGGGACTGTTGTCTTGTTCTCCAAAATCATGTTCTTTAGTTGTTTATACCGACTAATAATGTGCAGCGGCCATCATCTTATTGAGTTCCTAATGGTCAAATGGGGACTCAAACGTGTGAAGCTTCTAGATGGTTTTCCGTTATTGCCATCCGATAAGGCTGCTAGGCTTAGTGGAAACATTCAGTTGGCTGAGATCGTGTTGAACCATGAGCAGATTGAGGTAATTGACAGCATTAGATTAGCATGAATAAGTTCTCTACGCCATCAATTCTTATGTTCGTTCTTACTCAATTGCTGCAGGAAACTTCTTCATCTGGTGCTAGATGATTATGTTTAATTCACTTGTATATCAGTCGATTTATACTGCTCTTCGTATCACAACTGAACTATGCCTTTAAAGACAAGCTCTAGTAAGATCGTAACACTTCATTGTTGTAGACAATGACCGAAAATTATTTCGATTGTATGTTTAATATTAGTTAGAAGATGGCTTGCCGAGTGTTGATCCTTCTTGGTATTCAATCGTTGAAGGCAGTATGGCGGTTTTTACTTTTGCTTCCAATGTCGTCACTGTTTCTTGTTTATTCTTCTATATTTCATCGATGAAAACCTACATGTCGAGTTGAGCTGCTTTTTAAATCCTTTTTTTATTTGTATCATTTAGAACCATGTTAAACCAGGAGATAGAGCAGGGAACCATTTGATCTTTAGATGCACTTTCCTAGGCTATTCTTTTAGGAGTATGAATTCATATCATGTTATTTAACCGGTGAACTCAGATACCAAGTCTTTTGTTTTCGAGTTTCCGGCCAGAGCTGGGTCGGAAGAAAAGCGAGTTTTTCGTTGTGTCATGAAAAGTTACTGAAAGGACTCGGTCGGGTACCGGTGAACTCGGATACCATACTTAAGCTTGCCTGTAAATCGCGGGATGCATTGCGTCGTTAGTGTCTATGATTGTATATTAGGTGTGTTTAAGCACAATTATTTTCGATTTAAGAGTTTAAAGTAGGGATGGGCACGGGTCGGGTTTTTGGCCCACCCGGACCCGGGCTGAAAATAATTATCCTAAAAACGAATCCGGCCCGACCTGACCTCGTTCTTTAAAAAACCTGACCCGAAAATAAATACCTTAAACCCGACCAGACTCCTAGAAAAGAAATTAATTTTAGGGACCTAATTGTAAAAAAAATTTAGGAGACTTAATTGTAAAAAATAATAATTTTAAGGACCAAATTATAAATAAAAATTCAATTTTACGGGTTTAATTGTAAAAAAATATGTAGAGGTATTATTACAAATATTTTTAAAAAATTAGAGAAAATTATACTATTAGTCTCGGGTCGGATTTGGTCAAATTTTTTACTATAGACTCGACCCGAACTTGATTTGTTCAAAAAAAATTAAACCTGATCAGGCGGATAGGAAAACGCCCATCCCTAGTTTAAAGAATTAAGTGATGTTTTATGTTTAGATATTATAAATAGAGAAATTTTAATACACAATGTTTACACATAGCTTTTAGTTTTAGGGGTTTAGTTTAAGGTTTAGAGTTTAGGGGTTTGGGTTGTAGGGTTTAGAATTTAAGGTTAGTGTTTAGAATATAAGATTTAGGGTTTAATTTTTTAAGGTTTAGGTTTAATTTTGATTTATAGTGTAAATACACAGGCTTGTGTAAAATTTACACAACCTGTGTATCAAAGTTTTACCCTTATAAATATATAGATTACATTTTTTCACATTCACCATTTTCATCAAATTTGAGAGCATTGAATTAATGTGATGTATAAAAAAAACAATACCTACCTTACACGTGTATACGTGGCACTGAAATTTGTGGCTCAACCAATTGCCCTCCTTTTTGCCATTGACTTTACATAAGTCCCAACTCTATTTATTTCAAAGAAATTATAATATATATTTAAAAAAACATTTATTTATCAACCAAATAAAATTAAAAATTCGAATATATGATTTAAACAGTATTTTCGTTACACGAAACACATGGACGGATAGTCCAATTAATCAAAGAGATTCATATGATAGTTTAGCTGTCAAGATTTTAGGAAGTTGGCAGTGGCCGTAACACGTGTGAGTATTATTTATTGCTATTATTGGTACATGAAAAAATACCAATAATATTAATTATAAATCCACACAATGCTTGCCACTTGCACATTCACATGGATGTACACGTGTACGTTTGCTTTCATAGAATTGGACACCTATCTCTTCACCCACCTGGATTCAGGACGGCGACGGGGGGCAGCTGCCTTGGCCCGATATTCATAAATACCCAATTAGGTCACTATATATAAAAATATTTATTAATTATTTTTTAATAGTATAAACATAATTATAATGTAGTATTTATTTATAAATATTTTTAATTCTTTGATAATATATACATCTTACAAACATTACGATTGAACTCGTATCTCTTAAGATGAAGATCATATACTTTTCTAGTGGGACACTTATTGAGTTCTTAATTAATTAAATTTGATTAGCTATGTTTGTCTCTGAATAAATTTAATTTAATTTTTTCTAAACTCACTAAAAATCATTTATAGGGAAAAAATGAGGTTAGATATGATGGTAAGTAAATAATTAATAATCAAATTTTATTATATTAGGAGAATTTTTATTTTAAAATACATTTTTTAAAAATATTGGTCATAAATGAAATGTCAAAATTAATTGTTTGCATACATTGATTATGTGTTTGATTTTTTAAATGATTTTGTATTCTTTTATTTCAAGAGATGTATGATAGTATGAAAAAAAAACATTCCAAATTATGTTTATTATTATTTTCAAAATAGTCTTCAGTTTTAATACTAGGATAAATATTAAATAGATAAGATTATATAACTGATGAACCCGTACAGTAATTCCAATAGAAAAGTAAATGTTGTTATTTTTAAAAGACTAGAGTTAGAGCAACTGTCTATACAACATATATTAATTTTCAAAGGGCTAAGAGTACGAACATATACTACAATGTAATCATACCATAATCTTACAAAAATTATATAACCGATAAATACATTTTATCATTCTTTTTATTATGGTATAAATGCAATTATGATAATTGATCATTATAAACAATATCATCTAAATCATTTTAAATAAGATTAATCAAATACAAATTAAACATAATGTATACTAAAATAATTCATATAAAAATTAAATTAAATCTAAATAAAACTAACATATTTATATTTGAGAGTAAAATATTTACTAAAGCGAACTTAATGATTAGCCTTTCTTTTCTGGACATAGTAAAACTAATGATTTATTTAAACAATTTTTTTAATATTTAATGTGATCTCATAATAATATAAATTTATTTTTTAATATTTTAATAATGTACATATATATTATAAATAAATTAGTTAAATTCGAATTTTTTAAAGTTAACATTATTTTTTTAGTTTAACATCGTGAGATTTTTATTGATAATATTTATATATTTAATGAATATTTAGATAAATATATGTATATAATATATATGTATTAATTACCAATTAGTTTAACATAATGAAATCTAAATCTCTTTCCCAAAGTCAGAACTTGATTATACAACATATATATATATATGTGTGTGTGTGTGTGTGTGTGTGTGTGGAGCCCATAGCTGCCCGTATGCATTGCTGGCTATGCCTATCATTCAGCCATCCCCTTGCTCCGTTCGTTTTCATTTATAAGCCCCTTTTTTGTCTGCGAAGAAAGATCTAAACATCCAACCCCTGTTTTCATTTCATTCACTTTCCGTTCCTCTCCGATTCTTAATTCCTCTCCTCCTTTACTTGCGAAGAAAATTAAGAGAAACCCCAAAGTGAAATTAAAAACCCCATCAATCTGGTAGTGTTTGATTTGATGGGTGTTTAGATCTAACGCTTTCAAAACCCCCACACGTACTGCTCTATTCCGTTCAGACCTCCGTCGATTTCATCTGCTTTTTCATTCAGTTGCTGAATTCTACAGTACCAAACAGCTGAATTCCACTGTGAGTTTTTTTTCTTCCTTTTTGAAATTATTTATGTGTTTGATGTTTTTCTTCTTTAATAATATGATTTTAATTAGTTACTGAGCATTTATAGCTGTGGAACTTCGTGTGTATTTACCAATTTTTATTGTTTTTTCAATTATGGGAATGCAAAAGGTTGATTTCACTTTCTCTGTTTTGTTTTTCACTTTTCCTTTTGGCCGCAACTGTCGTTTTTTTGTTTTTATTCATCAGCTTAATTGGAAGCATTAGCTAAAGGTTTATTCTTTCTCCCCTCATTTATGCTTTTGGCAGAATTGAGTTTGGATTCTCGTTTTCTAGTCATAAGTTTGTTTTCTGGGTCGTCAAGGGATCGATTTGACGATTAGTTGTTTGAGCTACTATTTGTTCAATTGTATGTTGATTTAACAGGCGTGTGTTCTTTTTTTTGGTGTGCAGGAGAGGACCCTGGTGGGAGTTTATTGATTTTCAAGTATTGTTTTTTGGTGGGTTTTTCTGCATCCAATTTTGGATGCCCAGGAGGAATTGGAGGTTGGCCATGGTGAGATGAGGGATGTTATCAAGGTTGGTCAGTTTTCTGAGGGCCTGCTGGCAGCCATCTAAGGACCGTTCTGTCCACTCAGGTTCGGATGCGGCAGGCCGGCAAGATGGGCTCCTTTGGTACAAAGACAAAGGGAAACACTTGACTGGTGAATTTTCCATGGCTGTTGTCCAGGCTAACAACCTGCTCGAGGATCAGAGCCAGATTGAATCTGGTTCCTTGAGCACTCTTGAGTCTGGTCCATTAGGTACCTTTGTAGGAGTATATGATGGTCATGGTGGCCCTGAGACATCGCGTTATATCAATGATCATCTGTTTCAGCATCTAAAGAGTAAGAGACCTTGGGACCTGCAACAATTACTGGCCTCACAGATTTCTAATGCACAATTTGTAGTTTTAGCAGTCTCAAGAATGAACTATTAAACTCAACTACAAGTTCATTGAGTGCCAAAATTTTAGGTTGAGAATCCGGTTGATGCCTGGGTGACTAAGATGATGATACTGTTTTGCAGGGTTTGCTGCGGAGCAGCAATCAATGTCTGTCGATGTTATAAAGAAAGCATATCAAGCAACAGAAGATGGATTTTTCTCTGTTGTTGCAAAACAGTGGCTTATGAAGCCCCAGATTGCAGCTGTTGGATCATGTTGCCTGGTGGGTGTTGTTTGCAATGGGACCCTTTACATTGCCAACGTTGGCGATTCTCGTGCTGTGCTGGGAAGGCTTGTCAAGGCAACCGGGGAGGTTCTAGCAATCCAACTGTCATCTGAGCATAATGTAGCAATAGAGTCTGTCAGGCAGGAGATGCGTTCTTTGCATCTTGATGACTCACACATTGTAGTTTTAAAACATAATGTTTGGCGTGTAAAGGGCCTGATACAGGTAAGTTCTTTGTTTGGATATTAGTAATAGACATACAAGAGTTCTATGAAAGTTATATTTTCTTGATTTTGCTGATGCTATAAATGGATTGAAAGAACTAAAATGCAAAATTAACTAAATCGAAAGTCAACTTTCCAAGTGAAGGAGATCCAGACATCCAGTCCTTTTTTAATCCTTTATGTGAGAATTGGAATTTTAAATCATTCATTTGGTTGAGCTATATTTTTAACCATTTATGTGCTCATATCATTTTCCGTTATTCAGCGATGCATAATATATTTTCTGGGACATTATATGTCCTAATATAATGTGACATTAACAAAACCTATGTTGCAGGTTTCTAGATCTATTGGTGATGTTTATCTTAAAAAGGCCGAATACAACAGGGCACCTCTGTATCAAAAGTTTCGTCTTCGTGAAACTTTTAGAAAACCAATTTTGAGTTCTGAACCCGCAATATCTACACATGAACTCCAATCTCATGATCAGTTTATCATATTTGCTTCTGATGGGCTCTGGGAACATCTCAGCAATCAGGATGCAGTTGACATAGTCCAAAACCATCCACGCAATGTAAGATATACTTCTCGTAGTGGAGAATTAGTGTAACTGTGCTATTAAGTTATAATTTACATATTAAGTGCATGAATTATGGTGTATGTCGCCAAGTGGCTGAATTGAGCATATTTATGTGTTTTTCAATGAGTTACGACTTCATCTTGAAGCCATACTGTCCTATTGCAATTTGAGCTTTCATTTGTGTCTGCCTAGAGCTTATTAATTTTATTTTTCTTAACTTTCTATTTGTTGCTTCACTCGGTGTGACATCATTACTCGATGAACATTCTTTTGGTAGCGCCAGACTGCCAGTGCCACAGCAGCTGATTATTCTTGATTGTATCAGCTGTTTCTCAGTTTTAGAAATTTCAATACAAACTATTCCATGATTCAATGGGGAGATATAAGGGTGGAAGTGTGAAACAAAATGTAAATTCTCACCTTATAATCTAGGTTTGCAGATAATCAAATGGAACCTTTAACAACCAAGCCTGCAAATTTTGCTCGTCTTGTCATATGTGTTATTCTAATTGTTATAGAATGACAGAATGGAGTTATGAATGTCTTGTGGATTCATATGTATTACCTCTCAATGCGGCAATACTCATATTATTGTGGAGAACCTTGGGAGCAGGGAGAAAAGTATTTGAGATTGATTGTTTTGTGTCTGTTTTTCTCACAGGGGATTGCAAGGAGGCTTGTGAAAGCTGCCTTGCAGGAAGCCGCTAAAAAGAGAGAAATGCGATACTCAGATTTGAAGAAGATTGAGCGAGGCGTACGCAGGCATTTCCATGATGACATCACAGTCGTAGTTCTATTTATCGACTCAAATCTTGTGAGCAAAGCCATCTCAGTAAATACCCCTTCATTGTCCCTCAGGGGAGGAGGAATTAACCAGCCTGCTAAAACTCCGGCTCCCTGTGCCACAGCGTAATGTCAGTCGATGAGGTTAGCATTTAGCAACTTCTACTGTTGTATCTAGCACATAGTCTTCTTATGCGATGCTCTCGATTCTTATCCGCTAAGAAAGGAGAAGTTGCAGTCCTTTAATTAATATTTGTTTATTTATTACGTGTATTTTTTATGTACAATGTGACATTTTAACCTGAGAGACGTACTCTATTTAGTTTATAAGCCCAGTATAATTGCCTGCTCTGATTCTGGAGATTTTGGGTTATGTAAATTATGTTGACATCCCTGAAAACGAAACTCCCTAGAATTGTTGTTTACATGTTGCAGTAAGTTGACTGGAATGGACATTAGTGGAATAATTTACCTCCTTTTCTGGGTCATCGTTTTTGTTTTGATCGGCTCATGTTCTGGAAATTGACAAAGGTTAGATGGAGACTTTCCTTTCTAAGGTCCCTAGGCATCACTTGTGGCTGAGTTTTGATACTTGTATATGGACAAAGTTGTCTTCTGTTGTCCAGATGGGATGTCAAATGGTCGTGTCATGTCATGTCATGAATTCTGTTTTCCGATATCTTTTTTATGGCCAGTGGTCAGGTCATGTCATTTCATTTCATTACTGGACTCAGCACCAGCAAAATATAGTTGTATAAATAAAATAAAATATATACATTTCTTCTAATAGTATAGTTATATAAATAAAATATACACATCCCTTCTGCACAATGGACAAGAAGCATATGACTAAGAAGCCACTTGTCTATGCAAGGCAGGTGGAACATGTGATCTCACTGGGGCAAGCTCCTCACTGTTTCTCCAGGCAGAAAGTCCTGCATTTGTAGACATAAAACACAATCAAGTAAGTTTTTCTTATCGTTAATGGCAGCTAGTTAAGTTTTACAAGAATGGGGTGCAATTAAAACTAGACCTGAAGGCAAGATGAGCATGAAACTTTCTCCCCCAAAGCATCTACATTGTTCATTTCTGTGATTATCTTCTTTGGGATTGTTTCAACCAGCAGCAGCACCGGTGTCGAAGATGCCGTGGAATTCCTAGAGTGTTATTTCCGGCTCGGCAGCAACCATTTGACTTTGGACTGCACTTAGCATGGCCGGACCGTTCTCGAACAAGCTTCCCACTTAGAAGGCTTGCGATCACATCAATCTGCATGCAAAGTTCGAGTTTTGTGTCACTCGTTTTCCCCAATCTTATGATCGAAAAGGACATTTCCTTAGTAAAAGCAGGACAATAAACAGAGCAGCTCACCATGTAAAGCAAACAATTGATCCCAGATTCGTCGGATTGCCAAAGAAGAATAGAAGATTCAAATACTTCAATCGAGAAGACCGCACCAGAGATAGCTCCAACAGCTACCCCTTGAACGAATCCACTCTCCGTCTCTTGTCCGATCAGAGCTCCGTCAACGCCCCTAACAAGGTCCCCACTGCAAACACAAAAATGTCGATCATCTTCACCAAAATCATACTCAAATCCGACATGCAACATTATCATATCGATTATCAAATAACAGGCAAAATTCAATTTATTGCAAAACCGACATCAAGGGCCATGAATACGTGAAGAAGCAAATAGCTTTTGCAACAACAACAAAAAAGGGTTATAAATTCGACCAGCAACGATCAAATCCAGCCTTTGAAGAAAACCAACCTAACGCAAAGAAGGTGGTTAAGATGGCAGAGAAAACGTTCCCAATGACTGCATAAACGGCGAAACTGCAAGAATCTTTAACCGTTACAGTGAAATTTTTGAACAAATTCAATGAAGACGTAGAAGAACGAGAAGGGTGTCTGTAAAAATCCATTCTCTTTGCCCTTTTTTTTGGTGATTTACACGCCACATGGATATGCTTAAAGGGAGCACATCAACAAACCCTGTCTCTGTCTGAAATTAAAGCTGCAATTCTTTCATTGATCTCTCGTGGAAAATGAAGGAATTTTCTGTCTTGTTGTGGATGAAGAAAAATATCTCTCATTTCTGTCTTAAATAATGTAATTAAATTTGTTGATAGTCAAAAGACACGGGGGAGAGGATACAGATAAGAAGCTTCTTTTTTGGCTTTCAGTTTCAGACACTGTTGCATGGACTGAGAGACGTAGGATTATGGTTGATTGGAACAAGTACTGGTCTTCCCTAGTACTTACCGATTTTCTGTTCTGGTCAATTTATTTAGTACTCGTCCAAACCGATCCATTTGTCTCCTTATCTGTACACGGATTGGATACTCTTGATTTTTTCTTATTTAAAAACTGGACATTTTTTTATGTTCGAACTCAAGTCATCTTACATGTAAGATTCTATTCTGCAGCACTAGTGGCATTTGATATCTTCGAGCACGGATGTTTTGTTTGTTGTCATTTTGATTTTTAAGGTTTTGCCTGACTATTTTAGACCGATGCGGATCGTTTACCTAGCTTTGGTAGGTGAGTCTTCCAGTAAAAATTTTCTGCATATACAAAGACTCGAACTCTAAATTTAACTTATATTTTAAATTGTTTTATATTTTGTTCAAACTTTTTTTCCTCGATTTTTTAAAACCTTTCTAAATATTGAACATGACTTTGAGCTCAAACGAATAACCTAGCTTTAGACTAATCTACTTCTAACTAATTAATATCACGAATTAATTTTTTGATTCAATTAGTAGACTATCAAGATTTTTCTCTACTTTTAATTCGAAGGATATTGAGTACTTAAACATGTTTAATTTTATGTATTTCATATATGTTGCACTAATAACGATGCAAATCAAACTAAACTTAGTTGGCATTTCATAATTCAGCTTTTTTGTTTGAAACAAAAGCTTGATTTCATTAAAGACAAAGAAATATAGAACAAAGCACCCTCAAACGTAATTTTTTTTTGAATACTATGCTCACTAAGAACTTATATATAAAAAATAAAACATGAAAAACCAAATGGTGTGAAAAAAAAAAGAGCAAAATCTTCCTTGAACATTACCTTCAATTTCCTTAAAAACCCAATAATCATCATTAAAATATTTGTTTTTGTTCAACTAAACGCTTATTTAGTGATGTAGGAGATGTGATGGACATAAGCAATCTTGCATATATATGTTTCTCTAATAGTTTTGATTATGTCAACAGACTGACCCAAAAGAAAATATAATATTAGATCTTCGACCTTCCCTGATCAAGGATGTGCGTCATGATGATAACTACACGAACGTAAAGCTACCACAAAAAAGAAGATGAAACTGTGTCACAAAGCAGAGAAAATTGTACCACAAAAGCATACAAAAAAACGTAACAAGATGTGCAGAAATGAGGAATCTAAGGTAAAATTTTTTTTTATTGAAACTAAAATTAAAAGTAAAAAAAGATCACCAACAATCAATAACCGGTATAAAATTAATGTCTTCGTCATCAACGTAAAAAAAGAATAAAAATTAAGGAGAACAATGATAGAGAAAAAAAGAAAAGAAAACATACTACAGTTTAATTATAAATTAAAAAAGAGAAAAACTTCAATACACAGTCTGTAAATTTTAGTTTACACAGATCTTTTAGTTTTAGGGTTAGGGTTTTAGTTTAGGGGTTTGGGTGGTAGGGTTTAAAATTTAAGGTTAGTGTTTAAAATTTAGGGTTTAAGGTTTGAGGCTTAGTTTTTTAGGGTTTAGATTTAATTTTGATTTATAGAGTAAATACACGGGCTTGTGTAAAATTAATTTACACAGCCCGTGTATCAACTTTTTACTCATTAAAAAATTAGGTTTGGTCGAATTAAAATCTCATAATAGTAAATCGTACTAGTTTGGATATTATTTCACGAAATATACATCTTTTCTTAAGAAAGTAACTGTCTCCCATATTAAACTTCTAACCCAATTTTCATAAAACCAACTCAACTGCTCTGTATCTGAGTATGGACATAACTGGAATGTGATTTGAAAAATGTTTTTGTTGGTTATTGTTTAATATTGCAATTAATGGGTTATTAAACCATAATAAATAAAGAAAATTCAATATTTTTATTAATAAAAAATCGCACTTAAGAATATGTGTTATAATTGAGCAAGTATATTTGACCGGTTGGTCAAGCTGCTAATCTTTATTCTCTCGTTTTTTTCAGATCATGAATTCTAGACCTACTAGAAACATCATCTTCCTTCTCCTATAGTCTCCCATCCCCTCTAGAAATAATATGAGTGACATTGTACATGAGATAGTTTGAATCCGAGTGACAAAAAAAAAAGCATAGATAGGAATAATATGACTACCGTACAGCTTTTGAAATGGGACATTTAATCGCCCTTGACTCTATACTCGTAAAGTTTGCTTGTAGCAGCTCTCGCTGCTTCTTTGTGTAATATAACAATAAAATATTAAAAAAAATCTTTTTATCTTTAAATAAGAAAATATTAATCAATTAAATATGTTTGATCTTTATCCCTCCTACATATTATGGTTGCACTTACAATGATACGAGCTGAATTAATTTCAAGAGGCTTTACTTGAGTTTTTATTCGTCCATTTTAATTTCAAATTCCAAATTTATACTAATTCTTCAATGAACTATTTTAAAACTATGTAATAATTAAACCTTTTGTGTTTATACTTATGTAACCAAGTGAGGTGTAATGATATTTTAAACTCAACCATAAAATTATGAAAAAGGGTAAGAAAAAATAAAGAAAGAAAGAATATTTTGATTTCAAAGTTAGTTGTGGGAGAAAGAAAGTTATAAAAGGAGAGAAATATAAATAAATTAAAATAATATTTTAATCTCAAACTTGTTATGAATATTATTAAATGTGGATGTCCTTTACTATATATTCACTTCTTATTTATATCATATTGTTACCCAATTTATGAAGATTTACTTACGGGAATATTCTTGTATTAAATAAGACTTTATTGTATTTTATTATTAGGGTTACAATTAGATTTCTTCCTTGTCTTATAAATATAGACTTTGAAGGAGGCATTATACACAATTCAAATTCAGAATACAATACACAATTTTCTCTTATTGCTTTATTATTCTTTGTTCTTGCTCTTGTTCTTCTTTTATTCTTAACAAGACTTTTTATTTTTGTGAATTCCTTGATATTGTTGGTTGATTATATTAGTGAGAGAGTCATGCATATTTCCACAGGCTTGCTTTGGCTTTTCATGATTATTTTCTCAGTCTTTATTATTTCAATGATAGTTTTCGTTTGTGGTGATAGCAACTCCGGCAAGCCTTCCAAACGCAGTCAGGGTGGATATAACAGTAGCGCAGGTTTCGCTGGTGCCGGTTTAACTGGTGCAGGTGGTGATTGTGCAGGTAGTGGTGGTGCAAGCTGCGGTGGTACGGGTAGCGGTGGTGGATGTTGAGGTTCCAACGCTCCTTGATGATGCTGTTTCCGGTGTCTTGTTTTGGGCGTCACTATAGTATTATTGTAAACAAAGTGTTTTCAAAATTTAATTACGTGTTTTTCTTTTAATTTTTTGTGCTCAATATTATTGTCACGGCCTGCAAGTTTGCAATTAAGACACATGTGTAACGAGTTGTACAAAAGATTCTTTGTAAGATCTTAAACTTGCTTAGAAGATCACCTGACTTGGGCCGACTGTTGGAGATTGAGAGAATGCCCGAATTGAAGTTGGTAAATTAATAGATATATCTTACCAGAGTATCACTACAACAAAACATGTCTTAGTGGCGTTTTATAGTGCCGCTAAAAACTTTCTCAGCGCTTAAAAAAACGCTGCAAGAAGTAAAACTAATGTCGCAACAGTTTATGACGTAAAAAGTCAAGACCTGTAGTGGCGTTTGTCTATACAAACGCCGCTAATAACTGTTCTTTAGTAGCATTTATAAAAACAAACGCTGCGAAAAACATATTCTTTAGTGGCGTTTGTCTTTACAAACTGTTTCCAAATGTTATGTTAATATTTTTTTGTTGTTGGATTTTAACCTATTTATTTTGTGTTTTAGGATGATGTTATCGCTTGCTTTGAGTACTATGCAGAGCTTGCTGAAGGTTTAGATGCGAAGCAAAAAGCTCCCATCTCTCTTCCTCTGAAGGCATTTAAGAGCTATGTGATCAAGGAACCCATTGGAGTTGTCGGTTTGATTGTCCAATGGTACTTCCAGTCTGTTACTGTTGTTTTTTTCACCTTTTTCATCTTGATAATTTTGCAGCTTGATTGGTTACACTGCATGTTTTTTCTTGATAAATCATCCTTGAGTATTGCTCTTCTCCATTTACCCAATACTTATTTCAGATATCTGCTTAACCTGGTTTTGTTCTTTGGTTTGCTTGTTTGATTTGCCGAAAGCTAGCTTCATTTGCTATATAGATCACAAATGGAGTGAGTGGATGTGTTGGTCTTTAACTTCTTATTAGTGGACGTAGTTGATAAATGATTTCACTTAATTGTTTCTCCTGATATTATATTATAAACTTATTACGGATGCTAGAGGCTGAACATTTTGAGTGCAGTACCTTCCAAAGTGGATTAATTAAGATGATTTATGATGATTGTGGTCCTAAATCATTTGAGACCATTTGGGCTTTCCACGGTTGGGTATATTCTTTAGTGTTTAATATTTATGTGGGCTCATGCAGTTTCGCTTTTAGTGATGGGGATCTTTATCCTTTGAGGACATAGTGCTGCACGGTTCAATGATTACTCTCATATTGCTTTTAATGGTTATCTAGATTTTCAATAACTAAAAATTTCTTCTTCTTTTTTCGAAGGAATTACCTGCTTTTGATGGCTATATGGAAAGTTGCTCCAGCCTTGGCTGCTGGTTGTGCTGCAATATTGAAGCCTTCTGAATTGGCATCTGTGTATGCTTTCGACTTACTTGCTCCAGCTTTCATGTTACTTTATCACTTTTCATAAATCATATGTAGGGGAATTTTGTCTTGATTTTTCATTTGGGATCAATGTTGTTTTCCTTTAGTCTGCCTTTCATTTTTCCCATTCCAACTTCAGGACCTGTCTGGAGCTGGGAGAAGTGTGTAGGGAGGTTGATCTTCCTGCTGGTGTCCTCAACATTCTGCCTGGACTAGGTCACGAAGCTGGTGCACCTCTGGCATCTCATCCCCATGTTGACAAGGTTAAGTTGATTTTAATAATTTTCTTGAAGTCATCTTTTCTACGAAATTGAATTTCGTAAGATGTTAGCAAAGTAACATTTCAAAACTAATTGCTAATAATTAGTTGCCAACAGATTGCATTTACTGGAAGCACAAGAACAGCGATCAAGATAATGACAGCTGCTGCTCAAAGGGTCAAGGTATGTTGAAGTTCTAGCATATGATCACGGAGTCCTTTTATGACCCAGTGCATAAATTTCTTTGTGGTTTCTGCGGCAGCCTGTTACTTTAGAGCTTGGTGGCAAAGGTCCAATAGTTGTGTTCGAGGATTGCGACATTGACAAGGGTTAATGCCATGTGAATCACTTTCAAGCCTTCATAATACCTGTATTTCTCATCAGAATAGATTCTTCATATTTTACTCGTGAAATTTCAATGCAGAAAAATAGTATATCTTTATTCAGTTGCTAATTTAGCCATCTGGCTTTTAACAGCTGTTGAGTGGACCATATTTGGTTGCTTTTATACAAATGACCAGATCTGCAGTGCAACATCCCGCCTTATTGTGCATGTAAGTGCATGAACCAATTTTGTTCTTTAGAGTATTCAATTTCATTGTTATATCATCTTCCACGTGGCATGAGGTTATGGCACGTGTGAAAATTTCATTCTTATTTGGTTCACACTTGCCACAACTAAGAGGGGAACCAGTCCAGTCCATTCATAAACTGATAAACTGGCTAAACTAAGCACATTAGCCAAGTAATATTTGGGTCCACTTGTTCAAGTCCCAAATCCAGCAAACCAACCCTGTATAAATCTCAATTCAAAAGGTCCAAACACCATTAGACAATAATTACTGTGTTATGGGAGTACACTAAAGGTTTCATAAGCCTAGAGAAAACTGAAAATTCCCAACCTCATGGACTCTTCTATCCTTCATAGAACTTGCAGATGCAGTAATTTGTGCCTGATCCATCTTTGAGTAAGTATGAAAAAAACCTCTTTACAGGCTCCGTGTTCATTGTTATTTTACCTATCTGATAAACTCCTATGACGGGTTGTCATGAAAACTATTCTATTTCTCTTTATACCTTCCGCCTTCCTGACCCTTCTACTGGAAAGTAGTTGGATGAAAATTATTTTATTATGATTCGAGTCAAAGACATACCTTCGATCCAAGAAAGGGAACACTATGGTTCTGCTACCTTGAGTTCTTGGACTAAGCCTGTAGCATGTTTGTTGTCAGTCGTGATTTTATTTTATTTTTCTTTCTCCAAGTCATGACGAGGCAAACTGTTATTTTTTTCACAGGAAAGTATTGCGGCAGAATTTTTGGACAGGCTCGTGAAATGGAGTGAGAACATCAAAATTTCTGATCCCTTGGAAGAAGGTTGCAAACTGGGTCCCATTGTTAGTAAAGGGCAGGTAAGTAATGTTTCTGTTACTCTATATTGTTTCATATTTTAACTATATATTTAAGTTGGACCCGGGAGGAGTGGCTGGAAAGGAGTTCCATTTGAAGTTTTTATTTATGTTGACCATTTTTGGGACAGAGACTAGATATATAAGAACAGAGTTAAAACCTACCTGCAAATAGAGAATCTAGTACACATAACACGCAGGAGAGGAATTAGGAGTTGAATAAGATAATTTTTAAGTTTTTATGCAAATCTATCATGTGCTATTTTTTCAATCTCCATTTAAAATTCTAAAGTCGGTGTCTGGATAGGGATTATCTGGTTCTGATTATAATTCTTGATTTGGCCACTGATGTAACTCAAAATATAACTGTGATGGTGATGTCTACGGTTCCATATTTGGAAAATAAAATTTTCATATTAATATTTGATTAATCTGCTGCAGTATGAAAACGTAATGAAGTTCATTTCAAATGCCAAGAGTGAGGGAGCAACTATTTTGTATGGTGGGAATCGTCCTAAGGTATAGTTCTCTGCTGCTCAATGATTGGCATTATTCTATCCTTCACCATTTCTAATTCGTAAATGGTTGGCAGCATTTAGAGAAAGGATACTATGTCGAACCAACCATCATCACTGACGTAAACACCTCCATGCAAATATGGAGAGAAGAAGTTTTTGGACCTGTTCTCTGTGTCAAAACATTTACAACCATAATCAAAGTTATTGTACCGGTCATCTTGCAGGGGACTCGAGAATTACTTGAGTGTGAAACAGGTAACGGAGTATGTCTCCGATGAACAATGTGGTTGGTACGATCCTCCGAAGCAATAAAGTCCATCGGTTTCCACAAATAATATTTACTGCTCTACGGTAAATACGTCAATAATGTGAGCCGACTGATCTGCATAAATTGAAATATGGTGAGAACCAAATTATTTTGGATTATGTATATTTGTACGCATGTTACCTTTTGGACCTATGTCGAGTGGTTGAGTTTCGCATTTATATGTAATGTTTGTATGGTACCTTTTGGCTCTTTGCGTGGGTAATTCCTAACTTTTTAAGAATCACATGTTATATATGTATGGATATTCGGACTTCAAATATAATATATGATTTTCTTTTTAACTGAGCATGAAAATAATTAACAAAAATTAAGACGTACGTTTCAATGTTTATAATGAATGCAAAAAAGCTATTTTCTGATGTGGATGTTTTTCATTACATTCAAACGGAGCGGCTAGACCAGGCTAGTGCTGCATCATTACTCTGATTCAACGCTTAAAGGTCGTCTCCAAGTCCCCAAGTCTAAGGTAATAATGAGAGTTGAAGAGCAGTGAATGTGCTTTAAATGCATGCCAAGGTTATTGGTGCTAGTCCATTCATTTTCACATCATGAATGCCAAGATTATTATCATGTTATTGCAAGTGTAGATCATATCACAGCCCTTGATTCGATTCCCAACATTTTAAAAAAATCTAACAGAAAACATGTGATGATTGTCAAACCCAGAAAGTCTATGGTAAAGAGCACACAGGAATAATTGGTATAGGTGTTCCATTTGTTTTCATACATGCACAGTTGAATGTCACAGCAATAAAGAAAAATGGGATGTCTGTTGAAAATGTGATTCATATCAGTCATTCATTGCCATGGTTTTAAAAGCTGTTGTTCTCAATGCATTAAATAGGAGGCCTCACTATGTGACATGATTTTATGGCACCTCGAATCAATCACCTATGTTTCGAAAATTTTGGGTGTTCGATAATTACAAAAATTCCGAATAAGTTTGGAGTTGAATCTCGTTTTATATGTAACTTTTTTTAGATTTTATTTTTTTTATAAGATTTGAGTTTGGAGGTATTGTTTAAAGAACATCAAACTTCTTTTCATTCGATCCGACGGGGTTTGTTTATTTGATGCTATACAACGAAGCTAACGACGAGAAAATTGAGAGGTATTATTGCTCCACAACCGATGACTTTTAATCTCATTGCATTTTAATACTAATAGAGACAAAGTTTGTATCAGGCATTTATAGATTACATACCAATAATGGCCCACGGAGAGAAGGATCCTGTTCCTATGTGTTTGTCAACTCTTCATATTCTGTG
Source organism: Hibiscus mutabilis (assembly GCA_019671005.1). Taxonomy (NCBI): domain Eukaryota; kingdom Viridiplantae; phylum Streptophyta; class Magnoliopsida; order Malvales; family Malvaceae; genus Hibiscus; species Hibiscus mutabilis. The sequence continues at coordinate 39,696 of JAGYYJ010000758.1, forward strand.
TCAATAATTTACTTTTAAAAAATCACACAAGAAATTAAAAATAAATAGAAATCTTTTATCTCTTTCTGTGTTTTTTTGTTGATTTTATTTATGTTCTAGTAAAAAATTAAGATTATGATTTATGATTAAGGTACAGAGTATAGAATGTAGGGTTTGTGGTTTATAGTTTAGAAATTAAGGTTAGAGTTTTAATATTTAAATTTTTAGTAGTAGGCATGAAAAGAGATACCGAAAAAAAATCGAAGATTTTTGTTCATTAAAAATCAAAACTAACAATGTATTTGTTTAATGGTTCAAATAGGAATTAGTCTCGTCGAATAGGTTAGGACCATGAAGACAACACGCAGATAATTTTTAAAAATTAGAATTTAATTAGCTAAAAAAATCAAAATTAATTTCCTTTTTCAAACAACATAACTACATGATTTTATAATAAGAATCATTACTAAAAATCATACATATTGATTTTTCAACTTATCCAACACCACCTTAATTACTTGTTTAATATTGTGATAAAGTGTAAATTTAAAATCTAAAAAATCAAGCCAACAGAAGTATCAAAATCCATTCAAATAAACTAGTTTTTTCTCTTCATGCTTTACGCAGAACGTTCTGACTAGCGACTCCTAAGTTGGTTGCAGTTGTCTCACTCAAATGTTGTCTTAAGAGTGAAGTGGAGCAATAATTTTATTATTACCTTATTAAACAAAAAGAACAAATCATGTTTTTTTTAATATCACAAAAGATTCCTTCTTCTTTTAATGGACCCATAATTATTACTAAATTAATAATAATGACTAATTTCAAATTTATTAAATTGTTCATGCCTTATGATTAACATTATCCCACCATCTCTCATAAAAATACTTTAAATCTAATTTTTATTATTCAATTCAATTCTTTGAGTCTTGTAAGAATATAATACAAATTTATTTTCCTTGGATACCAACAAATTTCATAAGATTTTTGTCATTTTAACATGTGTTTCTAGAGATCTAAATTCGATATTTAACAATACGAGTGCACTCTATAAAATGAATATTGATGATTTTGTGCACCCTTTTATCTAACGATCGGATTGGACCGTGACAATAATTATGGTATAAAAATGATATTAGAGAATAAACCTATTAAAGGAGGGACATTATCAGCACTTTTAATTATCTATTCATAGTTATGGAACTTTAGGGACCATATAAGGGAGAAAAGGCAATGGTCCATCAAGGCAACTATTACGACCTTGATTCCTTTGTATTTTAGTAGAGCCTATTGGTTTGAAAGATGGTGATTTTTTTTCATAGTATACACGAGAATTGATATGAAACATGGCCTACCTGCATAAACAATTATTGTTGATATCTACCGACCTTCCCTACCCTTGTGTACTTATAATTCATATTCTCCTATTCAATATATGCACTGTAAAACAGCAATGCTGCCCTAACAAATGACATGGTTGTTGCTTAATAATTAAACAACCTTTCAGTTTTTAGTACGAGATCTCCTGTATTGGTAGTTACATGGACTCCGATTATACTTAAACTCGAAATGAATGGACTTTTAAACGGATAATGTTTTTTCACCATCCAATAGATATTAACCGTAACATAAATTAAATTAGTCCAATACTCCAATTATATTCAGTCTTTCTGATTTGTTGAGTTTGTTTATGTGGTTGAAACTTGTAATGGTTGATTATGATTGTAATTTCGTAAAACAACCATCGAAATCTGACCCTGAAACTTTTGGCAGGAAAATACTAGGATTCCATTGCATAACAGTGCTGGATATTACAACTCTGTTGTTGTTTTTTTGGATGTACAATTATGCATATAGCTCAGATCTGCAGGTTTAAGAAAGGTGTGGTTTTCTGGGTTTTTGCTAGCCTATATATGGATCCTAAAGTGAGAGAAACTGCATGTATTGGTCTTTACAGGTTAAAAAAGAAGCTTGGGTTTTTTTTTCCATCTCTTATGCAGCAATTTAATGTGGCAAAAACACATGAAAATATCCTCAGCTTGTGGCCTCGGAGATGCTATGTAATGAAGGCTGCCATGTCTTTGGTCTGGCCGCAGAGTTGCTCGATGTTGTCGACCTCGGTCGCTGTCCTTCATGTTTACTCACCTTATCTGGTTCAGATCTCGCACCAGCAGCCTTCTCGGGCGCAGATTCTTGGTTCTTCTTCATCTTTGCATGTTTCTTCGCATGCAATCCCTTGGTAACCTCTAAGAACCCAAAAAAGAACTCAGAAATCAGATTACAAACTCAAAGAAAACAAACAAACAACAGCCAAAACATGTATGTGTTTATGTTTATGATACCTTGAGTGGTGATGAGCCTGTAAACATGACCGAGAAGAAGAGTATCCGTCGACCGGAGAAGCTTAATCCGGGTTAACCGAACAGGGTTGGCATTCGTGTTGTTGCCGGTCACACCTTTATCTTTGTTACTCGGATTCGGATGCGAGTGATGGTACAGGGTGGTGGATATAAGCAGAGCAACATAATGACCGGGGTTCATCTTCATAACCTCACGAGCGCTGACGGGCCAGTAGAATCTTTCGACTTTGCCGCACGGGTGCTGGAGAACCAGAGTGGCTGCATCAGCAGCTTGGCAGTTTCCCATTCTTTTCCAGGGTTCTCAGGGGAAGGAAAAGAAAGGAATTTTGGGCAGAGAGGAGAAACTATGCTGTTGGTATCTTTATAGAGAACCACACCATCACTGCCCACCAACTTAAATATATTAGTTAATCAAAGGGAGTCAATTAAAGTTATAATCAAGTAATGAATTTTGGACCTCATCTTTTAATGTTAGAATTCTGATTTCAGTAAAAAAAAAATAATGTTTATTTTAGAATATTCGTATTCGAGGATATGTATGTGTTTTATTAAATAATTTTGATTTTATAAATAAAATAAATTAAATTATTAAGATTACTTAATAATAATTTTTATATTATTCGATTTGAATTAATTATTTTGATGATTATAAAAATAGTGAATATTGGTTTATTTTAATTGAGGGTGTTGTTGGACCCCTGTTGCGCAATGATTTGGTGAGCTGTGACTGGTTGCCTTAAAGCATGGCCGAACAGCATGACATGAAACCTCATTGGTTTTGGTTTTTACTTTTTTAAGCTATACGTTTACTAAAGCCTTGATTTAATAGTTTCCTCTTCAAATATAAATACAATATATTATTAAAAGTTTAATCATAAATAGTAAATATAGAATGTGTTACGGGTATATGTAAAAATAATATATAGAATTACTATTAAATTACTTTAAGTACATTTGACCGTTGTTGGACAGCACTGCATCGTAGAGGTTCTAACACTGCCACGTCGACCAAGTTTATCCTGGGATGGACGGTTATCTATGGATGTGTGGACTACATTTCTTCCAAGGAGGCCATTCTATTCATTTTTAAATCAAATTTTCAAACTTTTAATTATTTTTTTAGGAAAAAAGTAATGAATTGATAAATAAAAGTTTTCAAAAATATTTTATATAAAAAAAAATTATTCTCTTTCCCGACTAAAATCTTAAAGGGTAAAATACAACATAAGTCACTCAGTTATGGATAATATTATACTTGAATCATCTAATTATTAAAAGTTATACCTGTGTCACTCAATTATGCGTAAAATTGCATTCGAATTACCTAATTATTAAAGGTTTCATTTGGCCACCCTTCATATTTAATATATATATATATATATATATATATTAGTTTAGTCATTTTTTTCTTCTAAATCACTTGTATACCCTCGTTAACACTAGAGCATTTCATTTGAAATCATTAATTAATCTAATACACAAAATAATATATTTTTTAAATATGAAAGGTGACCTAAATGTAATCTTATCCATAATTGAGTGACATAAATATAACTTTTAATAGTTGAGTGAACCAAATGTAACATTCCCCATAAATTTTCTATTTTCTTTTATCTTCGACCGCTAAAGTTTTCAAAAAAAAATCTTTCAAAACTTTCTAACGAGTCTGCTAATTTGGTAACAACTCTTCCTTTTTTTTCAAGCTTTATTTATTAGGTTTTATATATATTGGATAATAAATTTTTAATTTTTTTAATATGATAAAATTTTATGGTTAAATACAAATCATTGGAGAATTTTTTTTGAATGTTACTAAAAAATTAACATTTTTTAGAAATTGTAGTTGTTGGTGTAATTGTTATAAATTTTGTGTTTGTTGCCATCTTATGTTATATATATTGCATTTTTATGGTGTCCAAAACTATTTAAATATGCAAATTTGTAGACTGTTTTACTTGCAGTAGTTCACCTACTTCTGAATAAATAAAATTTAAATTATTTATCCAAAAAAACTATTTAAATGATTTTTATTTTTGCAAAAGAAAATTATTAAGTGTATGTTGTTTTCATGCAAACTTTTATATAATTGAACCCGTGAAGTAGTCATAGTGGTAAAGGATGATGTATTTCATCAAGGTAAATCGGGTTCGAGCATTATGTATGCACGATGTGTGTGCGTTATTAAAAGACTAAGAAAATTAAATAGATAATACCTTGTAATCACACCAGCATATTAAATTTTTTTATGTAATTAAAGCTTAGATTTATTTTTTTATAAATGTTAAACATAAATGAGAAAATATTTTAAAAGAAATATAATTAAATAGTTTTGTCATAATCTTTCACTAAATTATATTATACATAGGTCTATTGAGAGTCAATATAATACATTAGATGAACTCAACTAGTGGTTTGCAATTGAAAAGATGATGCTTATCTTAGGAGATCTGGATTCAAATAGTTTTATCCACAATGTGTGTGTATTATCAAAAAGTTAAGAAAAAAATATAAACATATATTATTTTGTAAAAAATATATAAAAATATATTACTTTGTAATCACTTTAAGATTATTCAAAAAAATATAATACATTAGTCAATATGACTATTTTATATTATGTTTAAATTATTCAGATCTCCATAAATTCTTAAATAAGAAAATATTATATGCTTAAGTGTTCTGAATACACGTCTACTTAAATATTACAATAGAAAAATAAGCGAGACAAGTGAGTAAAAGTTAAAAAAGGTAAACAACACCATTGGTTGTTAAGTTATTCCTACTTTCCTGTTTTGGTCACTAAATTATTGTTTGTTTTGGTAACTAAATTATTGTTTCTTTCCTGTTTTGATCATCAAACTATTGTTTCTTTCTTGTTTTGGTCACCAAACTATTGGTTTGTCCGCGAGTTTTTTAAATGATATTGACGGGTAACCAAAATAGGAAAAAAAATGCAATGCTATTGATGATTTTGTCAAAAATAATAGTTTGATGACCAAAACATGAAAGCGAAAATAGTGTAATGACCAATTGTGTTGTTTATCCAATTAACATAAACCTATATAATAATATTAATAAAAATAACAATAAAGGGGAAAGGACGCCAATTGACAGTTAGCTTGTCACTCACACGACTTTAAAACTACGTCACTAAACAAGTTGTTCAACTTTCATAATTTATCATGAATTAGTGCATAAAAACAAAATAAGATAGTGGGCGCTGATGCTCTTGGTTTAGTGGGATAATTATCTTATTAATCCCTCTCATCTTTAGTTTTTGTCCTTTATTTGAATTAAAATTATGTACTTTTGACTATTAGGGAAAGAATTAATAATCTAATGTAATTACTTTTAACACAAAACTCCTAATTTTGAACTCTCAAGATTTATAATATCTCTCTCCCCTTCAAATCTAGAAAGTAGAAAGTTTAAATCGGGACAAGGGAATTAAAGAAGAGATGGAAGGGGTTAATGTCTTCTATTTTTTATCAATAGTACTTTAGGTCTTATAAGTTTAAATATTAGGTAAATTAGTCCTTGTATCCCTTCCAAATTTTAAGGTTAAATACTTAATATTTTCAAAGTTCAATCATTTAACCTCTCATAATATTCAATCCTAACTTCGTCAATGATCCAAATGCTAGTAAGGATTCTAGTTCTAGCATGATGTGAGAATCTCGATCTAGTTTAATGCTAGTTTACCAAAATTCTAAAACTAAGATATTGTAGATTATGGATAATTTTACAGTAAAATGTCATGTACCACAATGTATTACTATTTATATGTACCGCAATGTACCATTAACTATTTTAATTAGTTTTAAAATCTTAATAATTGAAAGTGTTATTATCCCCTTTTAGAATAAAATCTTAAAATATAATTTTTATATGGCTTATGGGTCACTTTTGCCCCTGTAGTGATACCAATTTATCGATTTCACCCTTATGATATTTTCACACCAATTTAGCCCTTGAAGTAGTCAAATTGCATCACCGTTTGCCCATTGACTGACGAAAGGCAACGTTGACCGTTATAGTGCTGACATGGAGGTCACTGGTGCTGACGCGGCGGTCAACGATGCTGACATGACAGTTCACGTGTGATGATGTGGCAATCCACGTGCGATGATGATGTGGAAGAGGAGCAAAATTGAGTTCTGACCTAGTTTGAGGGCAAAATTGATTTTTAAGTAAAAAATATAAATTTAAAAAATATTAAAAATAAAAAAAATAATATAAAAATTAATAAAAATATTTAAAAATATTTTATTAATATATAACTAAAAAATAACAAGAAAATTTTAAAAAATCTAAAAATAAGTAAATATTATAAAATTAAAATATGAGAAGCTATTAAATTATAAATTATTCAAAAATCAAAATTTAAAAATAAATTTTACACTCTAATTCTAATTTCTAAATTTCAAACCCTAAAAATATCAAACTCTAAATTGCAAACCTTAAATCCTAAACTCTATTGGAAAATTTTATCAATATGTGTATAAATTTAATCAAGTAAAGGGTTTAAATTTTAGGGTTTAAGGTTTGTTTTTTTAGAAATTAAACTTAGAGTGTAGAGTTTAATTTTTTAGTATTGAGAGATAGGAGCACAAAAAAAGGGTAGATGATTTTTGTTCGGTTGAGAGAATCACATTAGCCATATTTTTGGATTCTTTCTTCCTTACATTATTTGAAGAGAAAGAAAATTAAAATTGTTCAATTTTTTTTATGAATGTTTTTATATTTTTAATACTTTATAAATGTTTTAAATTTTAATTATTGAATAATTTGTAATTTATAATTTATTAGTTTATGATATTTTAGTTTTATAATTTTCACTTATTTTTAGATATTTTTAATTATTTTATTTTATTTTTAGTCATACATTAATAAAAAACATATTTTTTTAATTAATTTTCATGTTATTTTAGTATTTTATTCATATTTTTTGTCTAAAAATTAATTTTGCCCTCGTACTCAACTTGAACATCAATTTTGCCCTCGAACTTACTTGAAAAAATCAATTTTGCCCCTCAGCCACATCATCTTCACACGTGGACAACCACGTTAGCACCGTAAACTGCTATGCCAGCACCGTAACGGTCAACATTGGCTTCCGCCAGTCAAGGGGCAAATTGATACTTGAATTTTTTAAAACCGATACTTGAATTTTTTAAAAAATATTTTAAAAAAGGGAAATTAAGTGTATTTTTTAAAATTGATACTTGAATTTTTATGATAATAATTTAATTAATTTTTATAGCATTCATTAACATCTAGTAATACAACTCTAAATTTTAGTTTAGTAATAAATTGATTCATTCTAATTTTAAAGGATGGATTGAGTATGGTTGGGATTGGGAGGGACAAGATAACATTAGTTATAATTGAGGGATCAAAAAAATATTAAGTTATCTCTAATTAAAAAATAGGGTCAAATTGAAATAATAATGGTTAAATTTATTATTTCTTTTAAATTAGGACTAAATTGTTTGAACGTGTAAATGTAGATAGCTAAATGTGTTATTATACAAAATATTTTAATAGCCACATCACCCTCTTAACAGTTGTTAACGGATCAGTGGCCAAATTGAAACAAAACTAGAAGTTTACTGGTAACTTTGAAGCAATTGGTTACTAAATTAAATAATTGATCAAAGTTTAGTGACCATTTATGAATATAATTATTTTTTGAATTAAAAAATTTAAAAAAATATAAAAATTATTTTTTAAGATTTCATTCAAAAAGATAATAATAACATTTTCTGTGTTTAAAATTTTAAAACTAAATAAAACAATTAACGGTACATTATAATACATATGAATAATAATATACTACGATACATAATATTTACCGTAGAATTATCCTGTAGATTATTATAACCATCCAATCTATCAAGAAAGTTGTCGACAAGATGTTTAGATAAAAAGCATCTTAGGAATTTACTTATCTCATCTTGCTTTAGTCTAATCTCATCCAGACAGTACAAAATCTTTATGTTAATTTGGTCACTTATCCAGCTTTAAACACAAGTTAAAGATAATAACTGAGGGTAAATTGTATATAAAGAGAGAGGATAGGATTTGTTTATATAATGTAAAAGTTTTAAGTTTTATATATATTTTGATCGTTGAATGAGTTAGATAAATGATTGAGATTAACAGATGTATAGATTATCAGTTTGAAAAAATATATATAAAGACTTAATCACAGCCATCCATTTCATCCATCCAAGGATCAACAAACCTATAAAACCCATAGTTTCACACTATGTATAAATAGATCCTAACCTATATATATACATGTATACGTATATGTGTGTATATATATATATATATATATATATATATATATAACGGTAAACATGTCCCATTTGGGCACGCTCCACGCAGCGGTGGACCATGGGCCATTAGTCATTTCTTATGGATTGCCCATCCAACCAAAAAATCTAGGATTTTTTATGGGCGTGCGTGTGAAAAAACCTCTACTTTACTTTTTCTTTAATAATAATAAATAAAATTTTGTTTAATAAAATATATTATTAATAATTAAAAATAATACACATATTTTATTTGACGATAATATTTTTAAAAGTATTTTCACATTTTTATGTTAATTATCACTTTCTGATATATACTATATGTTTTATGTTATCAAAAATTATATTTCATTAAAATTTTAATATATATATATAACTCATGTTCCGAGTCAGATTTTTTTAAAAGAAAAATTATGATGTAAAAAATTTTCAAAAAAAATAAAGAAATTTTTTCTAAAGCAAAGCCTTTTTAGTGATGTTTACTAATGACTTATTTTTTAGATATTTTATTTTCGTAGATTTGATGATCATATATTGTTATCTCTTTACATGATTAATGTTTTTTTATAAAGTATATGATTAATGTTTTAAACATTCTATAGCTACACAAGCTTTTTATATTATGTAATATAATTGTATTTTAACCTTTTATAATATGTATTTTTTTAATAATACTGTGGATACACATTATGGAGATGATTTTCTCAATCTAATGTGCTTCATTCACGACATCGACATTCGAATCATTAACCTTATTTTAAGAGATATAATATTTCATCTCACTAAACCAATTAATTATTGGTTTAATTACATATTTTACCATCCATCAAGACACATATTAATCTTTCATTTTAATATATCCAAATGGATATAAAAAAATTAATTGTGGATGCTATTTTTTCTTGGTGAATTAAAAGAAGCCTTAAGCCTAGGCAGCTTGATTTGACCATACATGAATATCTTGTGTGTACTTTTCAAGCATAAAATGACCCTATGACATTAAACAATTATGAAAGATCGTGTAAGTTTTCATGCTTGGTTTCTGAAATTGGAAACAAAAACAATTCATCGTTTCTCATATGAAGTTGTAGTGGGGCACTTACCCTACAATATTTTGATGTTCTGGTTTTATTCGAGTTAGCATTTAAGATAATCGACCGTGATAATATTTTTTATTTAGAGGGAAGGACAAAGAGGACTCTAGAAGAAAGAATTAAGTGTTCTTAGTTGATCTAAAACCTATGACCTACGAAAATATAAAGAAGATGAACAGCTTGACCAACCGACCAAATTTACTTATCCTCATTGCATTAGCAATTAAATTATACTATTAAAAACATGTTCATTTTCTTGATTTAAACCGTTTGACAAATTTTCCCATACTTATAAGTTTGAAATAATGTTTTCAATTCAAACACAAAATCATTGAGACAAAGTCAAAAAAAATTAATTAATGCCAAATCTAACATAAATCTCCAAACTTTAACCTTTTGGACCATTAATAATTGTAATTATGTGGTTCACAGGCTGCCTAGTTTCCCTTTTCTTTCTTTGCTTGGGTGTTGATTATGATTTTGGAAAGCTGAAATCTCTAAACCACAGAAAATTAGAGTGTTAGAAATCTTTGATTTGGTATTTTTCATTTGTTTTGAATGGACTATTCCTAGCCAAATTCATATGCCTAAGAACATAGCTATCATATAATTAAGACTAAGAGCATACTTGGAAGAAGAAGAAAAGAGAACACCCATGTTTTAAATGCTCTTTGCAAGTTTTGAAAAGAAGAAATCAAGCCAGATCATTTCCTTGGTACTTTTATATTATGTTATTTGGCTTTAAGGTAGACATTGGATATAACTATATATATCAGAATATATGTTTCTATGTTTTTCACATATTTGAAGGATTATTAATATTGATAGTTTTAATATGAAATTTTATTTTTTTACCTTAATTTCATATTGAGACAAAAATTCTAATATCTTTTTTGGTGCACTTTTTCCTACCCTTTTCTCTCTTCTTTTGTCTCGGGGACAAGATCAATTTGTACCGATTGTCTTCCGTTGGTTTTTTTTTTATTCTGTTAATATTTTCCCGTGCTCCTCATTGCTTGCCCTTTCCTTCTGCATTCGTTTTTTCTCGCCCCCTTCTGTAGCGACTCTAAAAATTGCAAATTCGTTAAAAGTATGTAATTTGATTTTTTTTTCGTTTTTTTGAAAAAACATTTAAAAAGGCGAGGAAATCCCTTTAAAATCATATTTTTGAAAAATAAAAAGAATTGGAGGCCCCCACTGGACACTAAGGTAGGTCGGGCACCATAAAACCAGAGATTCGTTAAAAAAGCGGGTTCGGGAGTTGGTTATGCGTGGGGAAGGATTAGCACCCCCATCACGCTCAGAAATCGGTACCAAAATATATGGTGCTTTTAATTGATGGAAATTATCGAAATTTAAATTGGATTTAATCAAAGTGTTCGTGGTTGGATACAATCTTTAGTTATACGAGCTTGGTCAAATTGGTGAATTCGCATTAATTAAACATTTAATTAATAAGGGTGACGATACCTCGAACCATGGATTAAACCGACATCAAATAAGCCCGACTGCCTTGTTAATTTATGGTTCAAAACTCGTTCATCACCTTTATGCATGATGCAAGCAGTTAAACATGATAATATGACTTGTCAAAATTTTATCTCAAATTAAATTACCTTTAGACGATAAGAATTAATTCGAATATTTGGTCAACATCCATTGAGCCAGGACTGTTACGACACAAATATCAGAATTAATAAATACATTTGTTTTATAATTAAAGTTAATTAATTAAAGGCATGCCCAATTGAAATAAAAGTCATATGAATGACAATTAAAATGCATGACATAATTGTATGAAATTGAAGCCTTAGGCCCACTAAAGTCTTAACCTAAAAATGTCCAAATTATGAAAAATAAAATTAATGATCTAATTATTAACTAGGTTAGTTTAATATTAACTCTAAGTTAATTAATTCCTAAAAACTAGAAAATCCTACTAATTGATTTAATTAATTTTAAACTGGTGTCCATTTAAATAAAATTCCTTTCCATCTGCTTTCTTTAGTATCGGGGAAGTGCGAATCTTTGATCACTCTGATAAGAGATCCCAAAAATTAATTTTATTGTTACATGAATTAATGCATGCAGCGCATTGTATGCATGATAGAAATAAATGATCACAAGCAAACACTTAAAAATGCACAACTGAATGCAAACATGAAGTATCAAAATTCTTTCGTATGGAGACCCTTGATTAATTTCAAAACTTTACAGTTTTTGCAAACGAATGCGACATAATGTACACATGCATGAATGTAAAAGAAAACACTGATTTGACAAATATTCTCGTTAAACAACTTGCATTACTGGAGACATTGTTTCATTACAACAATGACAAAAAATTGCCGGACATACGACCCACACCAAGATGACTTTTGTTCATTTTCCGACTCTTTCTTTACGTATTATTGAAGTCCGATAGCATCTGGTGTTAGAAACTGGAGCTATTGAGCAATTCCTTGTACTTGAGCCATTAAAAAAACACCCACAACACCCCCCAAAACCACTTTCCCGTTAATTCACATCAATTTAAACCCGGACAAAATTTAGTGTCTACACCTTCCACTTTCATTTCGTGTTCTTTTCTTGTTCGTTCATATTTTTATTTTTTTTCTTTTCATTTTTAGTCTTATGAATTTTCAGGACGAATTTTATACATAAAATCTTGTATTTGTACTTACTCTTTGTGTGCCTGTTTTTCTCTACAAGCTAAAAATAATTTTAATATAGTATTCACGTGTTATTTATGAGACAATAAATATTTTCTAAAAGCAATCTACTTTAAGAAGATGATCTAAAGTTATAGATATGCTGGATTGATTAAAATAAGCTTGGGCAAAGAAAAGAATATAATACAGCAGGATGGAGTTAACAAATCCAGTAGACAACCTACACACACACATTCCTTAGCATTTCTAAAATCTCCAATGCTTGGAAAAAAAGGGAATCCATGAACAATGAACTTTTGATGGGGGGCATCTTTCTTGATTCTGAACATTAGAATTCCCACTAATCACATCAAAGAATAATATTCCTTGTCCTCCTCCCTCCCCTACTCTATGTACATAAATAATTCCATTTAATAAGCCAACATTCTTTGTTGATCCATAATAATCCTTGTTTTCTGCACCACTTGTTTGCTTTGCTTTTCACTGAAAATGGAGTCCCGCCAATCGTTGAATCGATCCTATACGATTGCAGAAAGCATGCCTGATGCTTTGAGGCAGAGCACCTTCCATATGAAGAAATGTTTCACCGGGTATATTCTCTTCATATATATATATATATATATATATATGTATATAGATAGACACATTTATAGTTTGATCCTCTAAATATGCTGCAAATTTGGAAAAAAAAAGGTTGGTGGCATCAGGGAAAAGGTTACTAAAAAGACAGCTATTGATGGATGAAGTGGAGAACTAAATAGAGGACAAGGCTGAGAAAAGCAAGATCCTCGAGGGACTAGTTGGTTTCATTCTGATATCCAAACAGGTCTTACATTTTAATCAAATCAAAGTCCTTTTTTTATACGTATTAGCTGTAAAAATGTTTTTCTTTTTGCAGGAGGCAGCTGTGGCTCCACCATATGTTGCATTTGCAGTGAGACCGAATCTGGGATTCTGGGAGTTCGTCAAGGTGAACTCGGAGAATCTCCATGTCGACGGCATTAGCCCTTCGGATTACTTGAAGTCCAAGGAAACAATCTTCATCCAAAATTGGTATAGTTAATATTAGCATATTCGTTCTCCCTGCAGTTTATATTGGATCCTTACCAAGTTCTCAACGATCATTATTATGCTACGGTGCTGGGCAACCGATGAGAATGCTTTGGAAATCGACTTTGGATCGATTAACTACACTACCCCTCATTTAACCCTTCCTTCTACCGTCGGCAATGGCGCAACCTACATCTCGAAGTTTATGTTCTCGAAGCTATCCGAGAGCTGCGAGTGCTCTAGTCCATTGCTGGACTACTTATTGGACCTTAATCGCCAAGGGGGGGTAAATATTCAGACACAATATTTGGCTCCATTTCTTCCTCTATCTGTGACAATCATGCCTGAATGTACTTGGAGTTGCAGGATCTACTGATAAACGGAAATCTAAATACGGTCGACAAGCTTAAAACAGCTATGTTGGCAGCGAGCAGTACCGTCTCCGCATTATCCAAGGAAACACCATTTAGCTAAGGTTATATCTGGATTGAAACTACTACTTCGTACATAGCAAATATAATAAACCAGAAAAGGATTCCTTACTGTTTGGATGGGGGCAATAAATATCAGGTTAAAAGAGTTGGGTTTCGAGAAAGGATGGGGGCATAATGCAGAAAGAGTTAAAGAGACAATGATGACCCTTTCCGAGGTGCTACAAACTCCGGAGCCAGAAAAACTCGACTCACTCTTTAGCTGGCTCCCGACTGTGTTTAAGATCGTAATCGTATCATCTCACGGTTACTTCGGGCAGGCGGATGTCCTCGGCTTGCAAGATACCGGAGGCCAGGTAACAATATAATAAAATGGTAAAGGTGGATTCAATTGAGGTGATCAAGTACTTACAGAATTGTTTTGTAGATGTAATAGGTGGTTTACATTCTTGATCAAGTAAAAGCTCTTGAGGAAGCCTTGCTACAAAGAATAAAACCACAAGGCCTGGCCTTGAAGCCTCAGATTGTTGGGGTAAGCAACGTATATATACGTATATATTCAACATCAATTTACGACCCTGTCATCACCATGCCATTTTGCAATATTGTAGGTAACTCGCCTTATACCGGATGCCCGAGGAACCAAATGTAACCAAGAGCTCGAGCCGATCATCAATACCGAGCATTCCCACATTCTCAGAGTCCCTTTCAAGACAGATAAAGGGGTACTTCAACAATGGGTCTCGCGGTTCGACATCTATCCATATCTAGAGACATTTGCACAGGTATATATATGTTCCTTCATGTCCATCGTGTATTCTTGCCTTGCTGTTACTACTAAATAACTTGCTCCGAATCATGTCTGTCACGACTAGGATGCTCAAGAGAAAATCCTTGAACACATGGGATGTAAACCGGACCTCATAATCGGAAACTACAGTGACGGAAATTTGGTGGCATCCCTAATGGCTAGCAAACTTGGAATCCCTCTGGGAACAATAGCTCATGCTTTAGAGAAAACCAAGTATGAAGATTCGGATGTCAACTGGAAAGAACTCGAAGCAAAGTATCACTTTTCGTGTCAATGTACAGCAGACATACTAGCAATGAACGCCGCCGATTTCATCATAACCAGCATCTATCAGGAAACCGCCGGAAGGTTGTTTATACGTTTATCATGTTATAAAACATGATGAGACACATTTTATCTCAAGTATTTAACTAAAAAGTGGTGAATTTTCTGTTTGCCCCAGCTCCGAAAAGCCTGGATAGTACAGAAGTCATGCGGCCTTTACCATGCCCGGACTTCGCCGGGTTGTCTCAGGCATCAATATATTCGACCCCAAGGTCAACATAGTTGCTCCGGCTGACCAGTTCGTCTACTTTCCGTACACTGAGGAAAACATGCGTCTATCCTCATTTCATCCTGCCATTGAAGAATTACTCTACAGCCAGAACGATAACAACGAGCACATGTAAGCCAGACTGTAACCCCCTTGACCCGGCCTAGACGCCCAATCGAACCAAGAAGGCCACATTGGGTTTGCCGTAGCAAACCGAAGAGATACAACAAAATTTGGTCCATTTTTTCCTTTTTATCTTATCTAGATACCAATTATTAACCCTACATGTTCATGCGGACATTAGGTGCAATCCCAACTCAATCAGACTTCAATTTGACATCCAATTGATCACATTTACAATTTAGTGACCAAAATGCAAATACAGAAAAATTTCAGGATTAAAGCTCACTTTTAAGTTACCAACTTTTAATTTGACCGATTCCAAACTTTCATCTCAAGTTTCAACTCAATCCGATCATTCTATCACATTGAATTGCATTGGCAAGATTCAGGGACTAAATTGTAAAGATGACAAAACTGCCAAAAGTGACGATATCAGATTTAACGGCCATCCGTATCAATACAGGTATACCCGTATCAATATGGATTGAAACACTCCGTTTCGGTACACCTTCATGCCGTATCGATATGCCTAACTGAAATACTGAACTTTTGAAAACCTTGATGATCGTACCGATACCGCTCTCCGAGCGTTTCGATACACGGGATTGAGACGAAAAAGTTGATTTCCAGTAGCTGAGACCCGTATCGAAACACCCATTTCTGTACCGGTATGCTAAGACCAAAATGGCCTAGGCGTATCGAAACACCAACCCGCGTACCGATTCCTGAAGCCTCAAAATGCCTAGCCGTACCGATACGGTCCCTCGCTTATCGGTACGCCTGGACCTATAATGTCACATTTTGCTGGTTTTTCATCCCAAAAGCATACTCTAACCACTCCAACATGCTTAAAACACAACACCAACATGCCAACATATCTCAAGCCAACTAGCATCACAATTCTAACAACACAACAAGGCTTCATGCATCAAAAAGGAAATCTATAGGCATGCTTCCTATTATGCATCCAACCAACATATCAAAAGGTAAACCAGCACCAAAAGCAATCCTTAAAGGCCATATACAACCCAAGAGCAACTAAAGAAACATGCTCAAACAAGGAGTTCCACAAAACATCTCCCAAAACACAACAAGTACCCTATTGCCCTTATTCATTATAGTATAGTCTCTAACATACTTTGGAAACAAGTCTTGCCAAGATCCCATTGCTTCTTGCTGCCTCCCGGGACTTTAATTCTCTGCATTGATGGACAAAAAGACCGTAAGCACACATGGCTTAGTGAGGACTGCTCATATCAAAACACCATCAATGCATTTTAACCATTTTCTTTACATCATCCTTTAAAACATCATACCCTTTTTAAAACATGCACTTTACATCATTAAAACCAGCATATTAAACCATATGCTACATGTATCATTAATAAAAAACAAGTCACATTCCTAACCCTCTACTTAAGCCTTCCATGCATTACTATCAAATGTAAAGCTCAAGGAGAAACATGTATAAATCACATTATACAACATAAAACATTTCAATGATACATTAACAATTATATTGGCTTACAAATGATCATTAAACAAGTCCATTAACAAAAGAGTTCATCGGATACACAGATTCAACAAGTGTTAACCCAACACTTCAAGCCATCTCAACCGGAATAGCGATACAATCACAATCGCGGTATAATAACAACCGTGTACACTTTCAACCCACGGGGACACCAACCCCTTTCATCGGTTAGATGCTTAACCCACTAACGAGAGTTTTCGGTACTGTTTAACCCCTCTACCGTTAGAATACTTGGATGGAGTATTCGGTACGCCGTATAAACCCCTCAACATCTAAGGTGACTTATTTACAGTGCACTCAATCCTATGGCCGGCAAACTATATCCGATAACAATTTTAAAACCACATCACTTGCCAATATAATTAACCATTTTAACATTTACCTTACTGTTTTAAACATGCATTAACCAAAACACATTTCCAAAGCAACAACCATGCTTTAAACCACAAGTATAAACCATACTTACAAGGACCACTTACCATGTGTAACCTTCAGCAAACCATGCTAAAAATAGTATATCGAATACTTTAAAACATGCTTAAACAGTAGGACATGAACATTAAACCAAGTGCATAAAATCATTCGAACAAGCACGACCGAGAGAGTAAAACCACTTTATACTTACTTCCAAGTCTAGGTAAGCGTTTCAAGCTCTACCTTAACTCCCAAAACTCTGTTCCAAAACATCAAAATGCTTTAAACCACGTTTTCACTCACCAATATGCGAAACCTTGATTCGCCAACGCGAAATCAAGTATCTGAAACCTCCAACGCTTCTCCAATCACATCCGAATCAACCTTCCCTATTTTTATTACAAAACAACAGAGGATTAATGCATCATAATGCATTCTAAACACATCAACTACAATTCTTCTCGGATTTCCACAAAACCTTCACAGTTAACCCTCCACAACAACCGAAAACATAACCAACACACTTCGATTCACAACCCAGTCAACATCTATCAATCTAACATCACTTTCAACATCAAAACACATCTAAAAACAGATCCAAATCAACCTACCACCTCCAACAACCTTACAACCATAGAAACACCACAAAACCTCAAAACTAACAACCTAAACAAATATAGATTCTTAAGTTTCGGGATTCCATTGATAAAAATATCTTATGAACATTATTAAATATCCAAAATATAAATCAAAGCATCCTTAATTACTAGAAATTAGATCCAATCCGTGAATTAACTCATTTCCCCCAAATAGCTCAATTAAACATTAGAAAATCATCAAAATCAGATTAGAAACACAAAAACAAGGATCAAATGCTTGGGAATTTCAGTAAAGAACCATACAATAGAGAAGATCTCAGGCCTTACCCCTATTGTGAAGTTTCTCCCTCAATTGATTTGTGAAAAGCTAAGAAAACATAAGATTTCAATGAGATTTTGCAAGACAAAGTTAAAGAATCAAGTTAAAATGGGTTATGGTTATAGCGAATGAAAATCACATGCATTAAGGTTAAAGAAAACATAAGATTTCAAATGTATATGATGATGATTGGTTCAACTTTTGATGTTGTTAGTATTAAGGAAAGAAAGCTCGTGAGTCGTATTTATCGAAACTTTGGGAACCACAATAAAATGGGTTATGGTTATAGCGAATGAAAATCACATGTATTGTGAGTTTAAATTTACCCCTTTTGGGTTGATTTACCGAATAGCCCTTGGGAGTCAAAATGCCATTATGAGCAAATTGTCTGGTACTCTCCGAATATATTTAAAATCTTGAATAAATCTGTTATACTCGAAATCTCGCATAATCATGAAATGCCAAAATGTTTGAATGACCATGAGGTATAAAACCTTGAGTACCTGAATGAAGACAATGATCGAACTTTTCGAATAAGTTCCTTAATTCCGAAATCAGTATAGCATAGACTAAAGTTTAGTATATTCCATATGTATTTGTCAAGGATCTCTAAGTGATAAATTGAACCATCTGGTGTGTTCCTTGCACATGTATATTCTCTCTGTTTGAAACTAAGACTTTCTCTGATCCGAACCATGAATCTTGTTTGTCAAATATATATATAGCACTATGTCTAGTATGAAAAATATGCTCTCTGATTTCTGATACTCTGGAAATACATGTATGATTACTGTTTTTCTTTTTCGTCTGTCTACCAAACTATTTGATTTGGGGTATTTCTGGAATACGATTAAAAATCTGTAGACTCGGCGCTGGTAAGTCCTTCTAGACCTAAGGTAAGCTCCTAGGCTCAATGAGCTTAGGGTAAGTCATTTTGTAAGCTTTTACGCCCAATGGGCCTAGAGTAAGTCTTTCTGGATACTGTTCTGGAATATTACATATCGGTGTATGGTTGGAGGGTAGTCAGGTATTTAAAATATGACTTTTTGTCTTTAACTATAATTATACCCTACTGAATTAATTTACCAAAGTCATAAACTCTCTATGCTCCGAATCTGATATCATTGAAATACACTAATTTTTGCAATTCAACTTTCGTAATCTACACATTTTCTGATTCTTCAGAATATAGGTATCTTGTCTGGTACTTAGGTGATCAGATAAAGATCAATCATATTACCTAAGTACATCGATGTTACGAATATCAATACCTTGAATGGAACCTGTTGTTGTTTGAATCATCATGTTAGTATTACTGCTTTGCCATTTACCTGCTTGTGCCTACAACATCAGTTGGTAGTTCTGTATTACTGAGCTTTCCCAAGCTCACGTTGTTTTTACCATCGCAAGATAGAAGAAATTTGTCTTGGTATAGTGATCGACATCAGTGGTTGGAGTTCCATCGGTGTTATTTTCGGAGTATAATACCAGTACAGTTAGTGGGCATGTATATTGTGTCTGATTTTATGTCAGTGGCTGTAATATGTTTATTTTGAAATTTTCGTTATATGTTATATAGTTTCTAAAATGGTATTTTAATAGAAATGTTATTTTTTACACTTTTTAATGCATTTTTAAGAATGCTCTTCCGTTTTTGTCGTGGATCGCTCTGGAGACCCGAATGTGACCTTTTAAATTAGGTGTTCTGCATAGGCGGGTTTATGGGGTTACATTTAGTGGTATCAGAGCTTAGAGTTGCTTCTTTCTGGATAGATGGGCTGATCGTCTATCATAAAATGTTTGGTCTATGCATGCCCCTAGATCATAACCGTACTCCTCCAAGCTGGAACTCTGATGTCGATTCATTTTCTTTAAATAAGTAAATCTAAGTATTATTCCTTTCATAGCTCAATCTATACTGGCAAGAAATATCTATAATGTTCGTATGTGTTTTGGATTAAATTGATGGATTTGAATCGGGATAAAGAACATGAGATGGTTCGTACATGTGAAATTGAAGATCTAATACAGATTGAGAATAAATGTTTGATCATGCGAAGTAACTGATATAAGATTACATATAAGGCTAATTGGTGATAATGATTATGTTTGAGAATATCCTGATAGAAATTGGATAAAAGCATTTTGAATTTAAAAGAAAGATGTTTGTGAATATGACGAAAGTGGAAAATATTATAGTGACTCTGTAATACACGAAGGAAACAATTGTTTGAAATTTCGCTGAAGGTAAGCGTTATTCGTTTAAAACCTTAGTTATGTTTGATCAGCTTAAAGAAAGACTTTGCCTCTGAAAATGTGGCATGGTGTATCGTTATGTATCATCCCTGACCGAAATTCGTTGATATATTTTGATTCTGGAAGGTCCTATTGTAGGCCTTGAGTACTTGTCTGGATTTTAGGTATAATTTTTCATCCGTAAATTGATGGTCAATCTGGTAGAATAAATCAGATTCTAGAGGACATACTTCGAGATTGTATGATTAACTTTTGTGGTGGTTGAGATGGCTTCCTATCCCTGACAGAGTCTACTTATATAAACAATTATGGGACGAGCGTTCGCATGGTATCGTATAAAGCTCTGTATAGATTCACATACCGTATTTTGATCAGTTGGTTTGAAATGTAGGATGGGATACTTCTGGGTCCAATGATAGTTTGAGTGACTGAGGATACTGTTAGATTGATCTGTGACCTTCTGAGTTCTAAAAACCAAGAATTCTCGGATGGGTAAGTCTTAATACACGAAGAGATGGAAGAGTGGTTCATGTAATTCTCTGATTCTGGTAAATTTCGAGGACAAAATTTCTTTTAAGAGGGGAAAATTGTAACATCTAGTACAAAAAATAGTAAGGATTGCTGGTTGTGGGAATCGAACCCATAACCTAATGGTGCCAAGGCTAGTGACCCAGCCAATTGAGCTAAATAGCTCTTGGTGTCTAGTCTACCCAAATTTTCTTTTGAATCATAAATTGTTGGTGAATCTGATAGAAACATAAGTAAAAGCTTAAACCAAACCCATATGCCTCATTTTACCTATTCGAATAAAAAATATACCCCGATATTTTCCTCTTACCAATTCTTTCTCTTCCCTAATCGACCGGTATCCGATCTATCTCACCGCTACAGCTTGGTCATCACCGTCTTCTCTGATCAAAGCGCCGACGCTTCCTGATCCCATCGTAGTCCTCCACTCGCGGTAAGCAGTCACAGTTTGTCGTGGAGATCCATTTGAAGTTTCGGTTTTCAAACCTAAACTCCCGGTATACTTTCAGCCATTTTTTTCGTCATCGTCCGGCGTCGTAGAGTGAAATTGAGACCACCGTTGCGTTGAGCAAGTCGATGAGATCAAAACCCCTCTGACTGATTGTTTTTCCGATGCCGAGAGAGGCCTCATTGGAGCTACGTTGCTTCTAATCGTTTCCCCTCTATTTTGGTTAAATCCGTTAAGTAATCCAGCTTGTTTCGTGTTATTGTTGTATGGACTGGATTTTTTAGCTAATGAGCTATCTTTTTCTGGCAGAATTGAGCATTTCAGGTCTCTGATGGTATTTCGACGATAATTCTGACGAGTTTCTGATCGGGGTAAGTGAATCAGGTCGACCGGAGTCTAAATCGGTTTAACTTAATCGACTGGACCGATTATGGACCGGTCTAGCCTTTGAACCGAGCTGAATCGAGCCATCTAAACTGACCCAAATCTGACCCGACCTGTTTGGCCCGAGTTTGACCCAAGCCCGACTCAAGACCCGTAGATCGAGTCAAACCGTTCGAGTTGACTCAGTGAGTCAACTCATTATGTCAAATAGACCCGAGTTAACTCAGTGACATCAACGTCAGCACGATGTCAGTGTTGACTGCTGACTTCAGCGTTGACTTTGACCAAAAGTCAATTTTCTAAAAACCCCTATTTTATATTTTTCAACGTCCCGAGTCTGTTTTTGAAGTCAGCTTTGTAAAATTCGAACCCGAAAGCCTTTGAAATTGACCTTATGAACATGTTGGTATTCAGTTAATGCATGCATACTTTTGGTAAAGTGTACAGTTATCTATGTTTAAGTCGAATCAAATACGGAATTTGTATATACAATAAATTTAGATAAGATTGACATACTTGAATGAAAAGATTAATAAATCAAAAGGATCTAAAGGTCATTGATTTATAAGGTGGTTAATCTCTAAATCCGACTAATAGTGTTAAAGGATTCAATGTCAGAAATATCAGGTACAAAATTACAAAAATGCCTTTAAGGTATAAGAATGACTAAAATACCCCTGACAATGAAAGCGGTTTAGAAATTTACACTAGTATTGGTAAAACAATTGATTCATCTGAAAACCTCGATTTGCTGGGAAAGTTATGGTAACAAAGCTTAAACCTTCGAAATTGTAAGGTACTTAGATTTTTATGATTTCTAAATAAATCTTCAAAGATAAATTTACAGAAAACTATTTGTATGTCTGGATTAGTCAAAGTGGAGTTAACGATTAAATTGATTGAAATGAAAAAAATGGTTGAAAATACTAATAAGGCTGAATTGATCGGAATGACCGTAACGACCAATAAGACTGAAATATCTGCAGACACTAATTGCCAAATTAACTGAAATGATGGATATACTCTCAAGAATTAAAATGAATGAATTGTTTGGAAATACCAAAAGTACCTAAACGACTGAAATATTTTCAAGCACCAAATTTGCTAAATTTTCTAAAATAACGGATATGCCCTTGAGTTTAAGAAATAAATAAAATATTCGAAAGGATCGAAGATAAGCCATAATGTCTGTAATGACCAAAATATTTTTTTGCACCAAAACTTTCAACGACTTAGATATCTATGACCCCTGGAGTAATTAAATTACCTTCATATTGTGGCATAAGTGTATACCCAAGATAAGTCTTAATACAAATAAAGTGTGATAACTGTATCGTTCCTAAAGGATGAAGAACCAAATCTAGGAATGTTGGCCACCTCTATTACTACTGTGAGATTGGTTTATCAAATATAAAGATATGTTCAACTACGAGGTGGAAGGTCAATAATGTATATGATGATGATTGGTTCAGCTTTTGATGCTGTTAGTATTAAGGAAAGAACGCTCGTGAGTCGTATTTATCGAAACTCTGGGAACCACAGTAAAATGGGTTATGGTTATAACGAATGAAAATCACATGCTTTGTGAGTTCAATTTTACCCCTTTTGGGTTGATTTACCAAATAGCCCTTGGGAGTCAAAATGCCTTTATGAGCAAATTGTCTGGTACTCTCCGAGTATATTTAAAATTCTGAATAAATCTGTTATACTCGAAATCTCGCATAATCATGAAATGCCAAAATTTTTGAATGACCATGAGGTATAAAACCCTGAGTACATGAATGAAGACGTTGATCGGACTTTTTGATTAAGTTCCTTAATTATGAAATCAGTATAGCATGGACTAAAGTTCAGTATATTCCATCTGTATTTGTCAAGGTTCTCTAAGTGATAAATTGAACCATATGGTGTGTTCCTTGCACATGTATATTCTCTCTGTTTGAAACTAAGACTTTCTCTGTTCCGAACCATGAATCTTGTCTGTCATATATATATATATATATATATATATATATATATATAAATATACCACTATGTCTGATATGAAAAATATGCTCTCTGATTTCTGATACTTTGGAAATACATGTATGATTACTGTTTTCTTTTCGTGTGTCTACCAAACTTTCTAATTTGGGGTGTTTCTGGAATATGATTGAAAATATGTAGGCTCAGCGCTGGTAAGTCCTTCGGGACCTAAGACATCCCCTTAGGTAAGCTTCTAGGCTCAATGAGCTTAGGGTAAGTCTTTCTGTAAGCTCCTACGCCCAATGGGCCTAGAGTAAGTCTTTCTGGATACTGTTTTGGAATACTACATGTAGGTGTATGATTGGAGGGTAGTCAGGTATTTAAAATAAGACTTTCAGTTTCTTTCTATAATTATACCATACTGAATTAATTTACCGAAGTCAGAAACTCTCTATGCTCCGAATCTGATATCATTGAAATACACTAATTTTCGTAATTCGACTTTCGTAATGTACACCTTTTATGATTCTTCGGAATATAGATATCTTGTCTGGTACTTAGGTGATCAGATAAAGATCAATCATATTTCCTAAGTACATCGATGTTACGAATATCAATACCTTGAATGGAACTTCTTGTTGTTTGAATCATCATGTTAGTATTACTGCTTTGCCATTTACCTGCTTGTGCCTACAACATCAGTTGGTAGTTCTGTATTACTGAGCTTTCTCAAGCTCACGTTGTTTTTACCATCGCATGATAGAATAAATTTATCTTGGTATAGTGATCGACACTAGTGGTTGGAGTTCCATCGACGTTGCTTTTGGAGTACGGTACCAATATAGTTAGTGGGCATGTATGTTGTGTCTGATTTTATATCAGAGTTTGTAATATGTTTATTTTGAAATTTTCGTTATATGTTATATAATTTCTAAAATGGTATTTTAACAAAAATTTTATTTTTTTACACTTTTTAACGCATTTTTAAGAATGTTCTTCCGTTTTTGTCGTGGGTCGCTCCGGTGACCCGAATGTGACATTTTAAATTAAGCGTTCTATATAGGAGGGTTTAGGGGGTTACACACACATGGATTAGTGATGAATGCTCAGATCAAACACCATCGATGCATTTAAACCATTTTCTTTACATCATCCTTTAAAACATCGTGCCCTTTTTAAAACATGTACTTTACATAATTAAAACCAGTATATTAAACCATATGCTACATGTATCATTAATCAACAACAAGTCGCATTGCTAACCCTCTACTTAAGCCTTCCCATGCATTACTACCAAATGCAAAGCTCAAGGAGAAACATGTATAAATCACATTATACAACATAAAACATTTCAATGATACATTAACAATTATATTGGCTTACAAGTGATCATTAAACAAGTCCATTAACAAAAGAGTTCATCGGATACACGGATTCAACAAGTGTTAACCCAACACTTCAAGCCATCTCAACCGGAATAGTGATACAATCACAATCACGATACAATAACAATCGTGTACACTTTCAACCCACAGGGACACCAACCCCTTTCATCGGTTAGATGTTTAACCCACTAACGAGAGTTTTCGGTACTGTTTAACCCATCTACCGTTAGGGTACTTGGATGGAGTATTCGGTACGCCGTATAAACCCCTCAACATCAAATGCGACTTATTTACAATGCACTCAATCCTATGGCCGGCCAAATATATCCGATAATAATTTTAAAACCACATCACTTGCCAATATAATTAACCATTTTAACATTTACCTCACTGTTTTAAACAAGCATTAACCAAAACACTTTTCCAAAGCAACAACCATGCTTTAAACCACAAGTATAAACCATACTTACAAGGACCACTTACCATGTGTATCCTTCAGCAAAACATGCTCAAAAATAGTATATCGAATACTTTAAAACATGCTTAAACAGTAGGTACATAAACATTAAACCAAGTGCATAAAGTCATTTGAACAAGCACGACCGAGAGAGTAAAACCACTTTACACTTACTTTAGAGTCTAGGTAAGCGTTTCAAGCTCTACCTTAACTCCCAAAACTCTGTTCCAAAACATCAAAATGTTTTAAACCACGTTTTCACTCACCAATATGTGAAACCTTGATTCGCCGACGCGAAATCAAGTATCTGAAACCTCCAACGGTTCTCCAATCACCTCCGGATCAACCTCCCCTGTTTTACCACAAAACAACAAAGGATTAATGCATCATAATGCATTCTAAACACAACAACTACAATCCTTCTCGGATTTCCACAAAACCTTCACAATTAACCCTCCACAACAACCGAAAACATAACCAACACACTTCGATTCACAACCCAGCCAACATCTATCAATCTAACATCACTTTCAACATCAAAACACATCTAAAAAGAGATCCAAATCAACCTACCACCTCCAGCAACCTTACAACCATAGAAATACCACAAAACCTCAAAACTAACAACCTAAACAAATAGAGATTCTTAAGTTTCAGGATTCCATTGATAAAAATCTCTTATCAACATTATTAAACATCCAAAATATAAATCAAAACATCCTTAATTACTGGAAATTAGATCCAATCCGTGAATTAACTCATTTCCCCCAAATAACTCAATTAAACATTAGAAAATCATCAAAATCAGATTAGAAACACAAAAACAAGGATCAAATGCTTGGGAATTTTAGTAAAGAACCATACAATAGAGGAGATCTCAGGCCTTACACCTATTGTGAAGTTTCTCCCTCAATTGATTTGTGAAAAGCTAAGAAAACATAAAATTTCAATGAGATTTTGCAAGACAATGTTAAAGAATCAAGTTAAAATCAATAATCTGAGTGAAAAGAATCTCTCACCTCTGGATTTTGATGAAATTCTGATTGTTTGGCAGAAAAGAATTTGAGAGAAAAGGTTTAGGAAAAAGTTACGTAAATTTTCTTTAAAAGCTAATAACTAACTAAGATATTTAATCTCTCTTAAACCACCTTTAAAACACATGTTTAAAATGATTTAATTGAAGGGAGAAACCACAAGCAAAAACTTGGTAATGTAGCTCCTTAAGGATTCTAAGAATTTGACCCTTTTCATTTTAGTCACTTTTAAACTGTTTTCAAAAATTGATTTTGGTCACTAACCAAAATGTCACATTTTCAAATTCCATTTTCCAAAATTTATTCCAACAAAAATCAATATATATTAAAATATGATTTTTAACTATTTTTTCACATTTTTATCTTACCGAAAAATATACGATCTCGAAACCGACTCGAATCCCTACTCCGGTCCACCGGACCGTCTAATAACCCACCAAACCGCTAAGCCCTAAAACCGGAGCGTTACAACATAGTTGCTCTAGCGGCTGACCAGTCCGTCTACTTTCCGTACACCGAGGAAAACAAGCGTCTATCCTCATTTCATCCTGCCATTGAAGAATTACTCTACAGCCAGAACGATAACAACGAGCACATGTAAGCCCGACGTGACTTATTTCCGTAACATGTATTCGTTGTTCATCGCATATAATCGTTGTCTTAATCATACTATGCTTACCAACAGTGGATATCTGGCTGACCGGAGGAAGCCGATTATCTTCTCCATGGCAATACTTGATACTGTGAAGAATATTACAAGCCTAACAGAGTGGTATGGAAAAAACAAAAGGCTTAGGGACTTGGTAAACCTCGCTGCGGTTGCTCGATTCTTTGATCCATCAAAGTCCCATGACAGAGATGAGCAAGCAGAAATAAAAAAGATGCATAACCTGATGGAGCAATATCAACTGAAGGGTCAATTCGGATGGATCGCAGCCCAAACCGATAGACATCACAACGGAGAGCTGTATCGATGCATTGACGATACGAAGGGAGCTTTCGTGCAGCCCACCCTGTACGAGGCCTTTGGTCTCACTGTCATCGAAGCAATGAACTGTGGATTACCCACCTTTGCAACCAACAAAGGAGGCCCAGCGGAGATTATCGTGGATGGGGTCTCGGGTTTCCATATTGATCCAAACAATGGGACCAATCCAGCAACATCATAGCTGATTTCTTCGAGAAGTGCAAGATAGATGACCACCATTGGAACAGGGTGTCAACTCAAGGACTTTGTCGCATACATGAATGGTACCGATACAATACAATACGATGCACTAAAATGGCACCAATGAAAATTGTTTAGCCTAGAAAATTTCCATTGAATAGCTTCAGTTACTGTCTCTTGCACTTGAAAACGCAGCTACACATGGGAGATTTATGCAAGCAAACTGCTGAACATGGGAGCCACCTATGGATTTTGAGGCAGCTGAACAAAGAATAAAATCTAGCCAAGCAAAGATACATTCAACTGCTCTTCAATCTGCAATTCAGGAAATTGGTGAGTGAATTTGGACATTATCGTTTATATAAACGGCATGCAAATATATTTTTCTCACAAGATAACGTAACAGGCGAGGACTGTGCCTGTTCCAAGTGAACAAGCACAAGTAGCACACTAAACCGGCACCGTTGCCAACTGAAACTCCTCAACCGGCACTTGTTGTATAATCTAAACCGGGACAACCCAAATCAGCGGCAACACGGGATAAAACTGAACCTCGACCTGCAGCAGACAATGACGCAAAGTAATGCCAACGTACATTTAGAAGTTTCCATCTTTATTGTATCCCTTGCTTTGGTCTAACTAACCAGAATTATTCTGTCACGTGCAGGGATCAAAGTTTGACGAAGAAGATTAGCCCTTTCCACAAAATGTCCTTCACAATTGGTTCTTTATTGTTATTCTACTATTTCATAAGGAAGTTGAATTACAGCTTCACATGGTGGTAATGGTGAAAGTATTATTTAAATAATTTATTAAGTTCATTTTCATGCATATTATTTATATATTTACTTTATGACATTAATAAAGAGCATTACCAATTATATATATATAGATAGAGAGAGAGAGAGAGAGAGAGAGAGAGTTAAAAATGTCAAATTCCAATTCTCAAATTGGTGATGATCTTTCTGGTATCAGATAGACTGCACAAACTTGGTGGGAAAGCAATGTTTCTACTCTACAATTAACTTGACTAGCAAACTAACATTTTCCATCTGTTGATTGTTAAAGCTTTAACAAGATATGATGACATGAAATCCAAAGACAATCTGGGAAACCTCAATATCCTACAACACAACACTGAGATAATTTCCTACGGTAAACCCTTCAGGGTGGGGGCGCTCATAGCACCGACTCTAGGCAAACTACCAGGGCCTCTTCTTTCCACCGAGAGATACAGCATTAGATCCTGATATCAAAGACCGGTTACCAAAGCCACCACGTCCTCTGGAGCGGAAGTTTCCTCCAGAACCTAAAAACCAAAACAAGCATTGTTGATTGTCTAAAGCTAAGAATATATCAGGAAGTCTTAATTTGCACATTAGTTTTGCCAACAGGACCCAAACAACGTATTACCTCCAAACTTCGAAGATGCAGAGCGAGCCATTGTGGACAATGCGGGGGAGACAACCTGCCCCGCATCTTGTAGGAGCTTGATAAGGTCCCTAGCAAACTTTGCATTTGCCTGTGTGAAGAAGGTAAAAGCAGTTCCCTTGGCCCCTGCTCGACCAGTTCTACCGATCCTGTGTACATAATCCTCCAGACTGGTAGGAAAATCATAGTTGATCACACACTTTATGTCCTTTACATCTACAGCAAAAAAAGAGAAGGAAAATCAGAACAAAATATGTACAGAGTAAGACAAAGATAACTTGTTTTGAGCCACATAAGTAGATTTGCTCGAAACAATGTACAAGACAGGCCCAGCTACTAAAATTGACATTGTTTTCAACTCCAGATTAAATGAATATTGAAGGTCATTAAAAACTTATATTGCATGCAAGATTCTTTTACTAAGCAGGCTCAATAAATTAAGAACCCTAAGAATTTTCAAAAACTCCCTTATCCCTGCAACCTACGATCCAAATGATCAATATTAAGATAACACATTCATTAGATAAATGTGCCCACCTTAACTTTGCAGGGATAAGGTCTACCACCTCCATTTTCGTTCTCAATCAAGGAAAATAAGTAAATGTGAGTCAACCAGGCTGCCACAACAAACCAGCTCCATAACCGTGGATGGGCGACACTAATTCCACTCCAACCACATAACTTACACTTGAAGTACAGACAACTACCACATAAGAAAGCTTTCTAAATTTTCTTTTCCCTCGACCTAAAATCAGGACATACAACTTCTCAAAAAAAAAAAAAAAAGAAGGAACGGAGTAGCCTGAGCTTTGTGTTGTACACCCCTTCAAATTATAGATCACCACCATAGCTGTCTAAGCAAGCTATGCTCCTTGTGTCCGTGTAACATGAGATGTAAGCATAAGACAGTAGCGAATCATATCTTAGGGGACATCGTGCTTATGAGAAACCAGTATGCCTCTCAGTCCAGTTCATAACTCCCTTAAAGTGGAGGATCATGCTTATCAGTAAAAAAATATAAATGTTTACACATCATGGCACCGCGCACCCAAGCCACAAATTATTGTCTCGGGAAACTGGAAAGCAGCCGGCAGACTCAATTATCTTCACCATTTCAAGTCCTACATGAGTATGCTAAGACTCCTAAAACACAGTCATCCTACCAAGACCCCGTGCGGCCACATCAGTGGCAGTCATTACAGGGCTTCTGCCACTTTTAAATTCAGCCAGGACCCAATCTCTTTCAGCCTGATTTTTATCACCATGGATGGACAGGGCAGGCCATCCATCCATCCTGAGCTGCCTAGTAACTTGGTCACATCCCTTCTTTGTCTCCATGAATATGAGTATTCGGTTCCCATCCATCACTTCCTTCAGCAATTTGATTAGCCTGCCCAAAGAGAGATCAGTATTTAATATCACAATATCAAATAAAAACTTTACACGGAACAAGTTGCAAAGACGGACCTGTTGTATTTTTCCATCTCTGTTAAGACTTCAACAACTTGATTAATAGATTGGTTTGCTTTCAGATCAGGTGAACCAATAATAACCTTCACATCATAAGAATTTGGACAATCAAGAATAAGCAACTAGGCACCTCATACATACATATATGAAGCATATATAAAAGGATATGCAAACATAGATGCCACATAAACTTCATCACAAAACCTTGTAAGGGTTGCATAGAAACTGCCTCGCTAACGATTCAACTTCCTTTGGCCATGTTGCACTCCAGTACAATGTTTGTCTATCAGGCCGAATCTGATTATGGATAAAACCAAAATTGTCATGTAACGATCCAAACCATTTTCATTTGACAAGATGTGACGCCTAGAATTAGCAACAGCCTTAGAGACAAAAGATGCAATTCAGCCAAAATTCTAAGCTAAAACATACAGCTTTGTTCTAAACTGAACAAAGCAAACATAAACACGTGGGCAATATCTCTGCTTTGCCAGTTTAACCTACTTTTTCCACATCTAAATCATTCAACTATACAGATTTTAACATATTTACAAAATTGAATATCTAGCATCTTTTGTACACAATATATATGAATGCATGTAATAATAAAACTTTGTTAATTTCTATATTGCTAGATCCAGAACAAAATTATAGCTTTAGGCACTTCTTGGTATGATGGCTAAGTCTCCAAGTATGAAAGTAGCTATGAATCAACCGTTTGATTAACAAGTTTTCTATCCTTCATCTTTTCCATCCTCCACACCAAGCAAAGCCTGAACCTTGAAGAACTGATTAGTTTCAAGCTAATTTCTTCAAGAGGGTAATCCAAAAAAAAGATGACTTGGTGACAATAAAGCTACCTGGGATACAATTTTTCTTATCTGAGGCTCAAACCCCATATCCAACATTCTATCAGCCTCATCCAGAACAAGGTAAGTCACTCTTTGCAAGTTTGTGTGTTGAGCTTCTAGCATATCTATCAGTCGACCAGGTGTAGCAATTACAATCTCAACACCTAGCATATAAAACCTTAAATTCAATACCGCAGTTACGAAGAGCATAAAGGTACTCGCACTCCAAACAGAAAACTAGAAACACCTCTTTTAAGATCCCTAATCTGTGGTCCCTTAGGAGCACCACCATAGATACAAGTACTTCTTATATTAGCATGAGTAGCAAACTTCGCAGCTTCTTCTTGAATTTGAACAGCTAACTCCCTCGTAGGTGCTAATATTAATACAATAGGACCATCACCATGAACTACACAAGTATAGAAACAAAAAAGAGCAGCTGTATTCAAATTAAAACCACAACAACCAAGAGAAACAATATGATTAATGATACTAACCCAATCGTGGCTGTGCATTAACATGAATCAATGCCGGCAGTAAATATGCCAGCGTTTTTCCAGAACCAGTCTCGGCAATCCCAATTAGATCTTTACCCTTCAAAGCCATAGGCCACCCCTGAGCTTGAATTGGAGTTGGCTCAACAAAACCCAATTTAGCAATCACCTCAAGACAGTAACCTAATACACAATTTAAAAACAATAAAAGCCGGATTAAATCAAATTTAGACCCTAAAAAGAAACTTGAATACTGATCGAAATATAAATACCAGGAAAATTGGCAT
Organism: Hibiscus mutabilis; assembly: GCA_019671005.1. Classification (NCBI taxonomy): domain Eukaryota; kingdom Viridiplantae; phylum Streptophyta; class Magnoliopsida; order Malvales; family Malvaceae; genus Hibiscus; species Hibiscus mutabilis. The sequence continues at coordinate 72,092 of JAGYYJ010000758.1, forward strand.
CACGGAACATCCTTATCGGTTTTGGAATATCATGTCCTTGAACTGTAATCTCCTTTGATCTTCGATAAAACATTACTTCTTGCTCTGTCATTTCTCGAACTGCAGGACTCTCCCTATAAAAGTTCTTCTCAAAAGGAACCAGATTTCCAAAATTTTGCCTTGGAAGCGAAACATTGTCCAAATCCCCTCTACTGGACCCTCCGTGCCTCCCTCCATAACCCCTTCCGCCGCCGCCACGGCCACCTCTCCCCCCACCACCATGGCCGGCTTCACGACCTCTCATCCCGTCACTTCTCCTGTCTACAACATGACCGTGACCGACATCCCCACCGCGGCCCATCTCGAATCTTCCCGGAGGAGGCCGGAAGCTCGAGTATGAATCGAAATTTCCTTGATTTCGCACGGGTCCGGATCCCCTTCCCTGAAAAGACGGAGGGTGCGCCGTCGGAGGACCACCGTAAGGAATTTGTCCACCGCGGGGGTGAGAGGTAGCAGCTGACGGCGGCACCATTCCCGGACCCATAGTTGGTGGGCCAACGGGAGGCAGTGGACCCGTAAAATCACTACAAAAGAAAAAGGCAAAAAATTTCAAGTCATATAATAAGTAAATCAAGGAAGGAAGATAGATCTGAAAAGGAGGGGAGGAAGTACCTCCGCCGCTGACGGTAAGATTGGGGGTCGCCATATCTACGGTCGTAAGGAGTCATTTGTGGCGGAAACAAACAGCCTTCGGAGAAAAGGGATTTCGGAAACTTGAAAATAAAAGAAAAATACAGGTTTCCGAATTTGGAGATATGGAGATCGGGCAAAAGGATTTTACGGAGATATAATAATATGCAGATATTATCTAGTCAAGCTTGTTTTTTGTTTTTTTGAAGGAAAAAATAATAATTTTTTTGGTTGGGACGATAAGAAAACTCGAAAAGTAATGGGAAATTGCAGGATAAGTCATTTAGATATAGTTTTATTAATAAAATAATTTTTTAAAAAAATAATAATTCAATCACTCAAAATTATATATTTAAAAAAATATGTCGTTTTTCTTTTAAGATTAACAATTCTCTCTCTTAATTATAGGTTTAAAAACAAACATGTCACTCAATTAAAATTTTGTTATAGTTCCTAAAGATTACGCATTCTATTAATTTAGTTCTAATTTTAAATAATTCAATAAATTTAACTTCTTACATTTAAAAATTCTATTAGTGAAGTAATTGTGTCTACTAGCAGAATACATTAAAGTCATAATGTGTATATTCTATTAGCTTGCAGTTTATTTGGTGGTGAAGCAGTTGTGTCTGTCGAGCTATCACATTTGTTGATTATCAAACTTATGGACAATAGCATGGAGTGTGGTAAGTAGTCGAGGGTGTGTTAAAATGGTTCACTAATGGATTTTTTTTAACAATTTCTACCTAGGGAGAAGGGGAATATGCTCCTAATGAGTTTCGAACCCACAACCTATGGGAGAAGAAAGGGTGTCAACTGAGAGCACTAATGAATTTTAAATGTGAAACGTCAAGTTTATTTAAATATTTTAAATTATGACTAAACTAATAAAATACATAACTCTTAGAACTAAAATTATTATTATGTCAAGTAGTTGTTTCAATTATAATGGCTCAATGAGTTATTTGTCACAAAATTTTAATTGAGTGACTTGTTTGTTCTTAAATCTATAATTGAGTAACTGAATTGTTATTTTTAAAAGAAAAATGACATATTTATTCTTAAACTTATATTGTATTTAACCGAAATAGATTAAAACTCATTCAATCTCCATATTACAAATTATGAGGTATTTTTGAAGGGTTAGAATTTGTTAAAACAATGTAAGGTTAAAAGAGGTTTACACATTTTTTAGATAAATAGATTAGTGAAAATTGACAGTTGATGTTAGCAGTAGATAAAAAAAGATTTTTACAAAAAAATAAGTGAATTATCCTTAATTTGAAAGTTTTAATATCAACCATTAAAATCAGTTAATCTAACGATTCAAAATATGTGTAAAACTTAAAATTTAAAATATTGAACTCTAATATTTTTCAATATATAGATCGCGTCTATCTATTTTTAAGTCTAAATCTTAAAATTTAAAATATTGAACTCTAAAATCTTTTAATATATAGATCGTGTCAACAATTTCTAGAGCAAGTGGTTAAGAGCTCTCACTTGACACCTCCCCTTCCCCTAAATCGTTTGTTCTAGACCCAATATGGGCAAATTTCCCTTTCCCCTCCTCTTATGTAGGAATTGTCCAAAAAAAGATTGAACTCTAGAATTTTAAACCCTAAATTATAAACTCTAAATCATAAATATGATGTTTAGACACTATTTAACCCACTTGTAGCATGTGTATCAAAATATTTTTGATATAATCATTAATATTGGACTGATTGGTAGACAAATCTCAATCGAGTACTGCATAAATCATTATAGGACGACGGTTGAATTTGGCCATTATCACGTGCATTCATTTTATTTAAAATGATATAAAACAACTTTTAATCACTAAACTTTGACAATATTTTATATTTTATTCCCTAAATTTATTTTGTTTTACCTTTATTCTTGAACTTAACAACTAACGTGGATAAAAATTATTGAAGAATATTGAGAAAATTATTAAATTCAATGACTAAAAATTGATTCATTTCATTTAAAATTATATGTACATATGTTCCTCCATTTAAATTAAATTAAATTAAATGAATTGTGTTATGTACATGAAAGGAATATGCTCATGAGTGTGTAATTAAACATGTTTATAAATAATTAAAGAGTTGTTAATAAATAATAAGCAAACAAAGCATAAATAATTTTATTAATTTTTAATATAAATAATCAAACATAAAAATTAATAATTGTAATATTCAATAATTAAATATATTATTTAAGATTTAATCATAAAACTATTAAAATCATATAAAAATCACTTACCATTCCTCTTGTAATCATTTATTTATTAAACAACAAATAATAAATTTGAATGTTAATATTGGCTTAATTTGATAAACACAATAAAAGGATGGAAATATTGAACGGTTTGTCGAACCGTCCGTTGATTTGCATACTACTAATAAATGCCAAAGAGCTTCGTCGGTTGGAAGTTGGAACTGAAAAACAGAGAGAGCTTGCGCCTTAAGGAATTCCGCGGCTTCCGATGCGTATCTGCTCTTAAGGAGAAAATTAGGAAACCCAAACCTCTATTATTGTCTCCCAATCAATGGTTTCTCTATAATTAACCTCTCTCTCTTAGGGTTATATATTTCCTTTTTGTTCTATTACCTACGTATTTGTTACTATTCATCTCCCCAACAATGGAAATGGAATCCAATCTCGTTATCAAGGTTCGTTTTTTTTCTTCTCTTCGATCTTCTTTTTCCCGGCTTTTTGTTTCATCGGAAAGTTTCGGTTTTTACGATACCCCACGGTCTGGGGACTTTTCTTTTCTTTATCATTTGATTTTCTGTTTGTTTCCTGAGGAAATGTGGTGGCGCCAAATGGGAAAGATTCTCCCTTTCGTTTTTCTTTTTTTCCTTTTCAAGCTGAGGGTATGCTCATAATGATTGTTTTCATCGGAAAGTTTCGATTTTTACAATGAAAGCCTTTGATATTCAGGTCGTGCCACGTGCTTTTAGTTTTAGCGGTTAAAATTTTAGTTTAGTGTTTAAGTTATAGAGGTTTTAGCAGTAGAGTTTAGAATTTAAGGCTAGTGTTTAGAATTTAGGGTTTAGATTGTTAGTTTAATTTTTCAAGATTAGAGTTAGAAATTTAAAATTTAGGTTTTTATAGTGTAAATAACTTTAATTTTATGCTGTTTGTATATCAAAGTTTTACCCTTTTACAATACCCTACGGTCGGGGTTTTTTTCTTTTCTGTATCATTTGAATTTCTGTTTGTTTCCTGAGGAAATGTGGTGGAGGAAAATGGGAATGTTTCCCCCTTTCGTTTCTCTTTCTTTCCTTTTTCAAGCTGAGATTACGCTCATAATGATTGTTTTCCATATTTTGTATTTTGATTATTACTGTTCCATTTGAAAACTTGTTATATTGATTTATGTCACCGAGACATAAACTGTACTCTTGATTCTTTGTTTAAAATATAATTTTTAGACTCATTTTATATCCCTTATCCTATCATTTTTTATGCTTTGCAAATGTTATGGATTCAGGTTAAGTATGGTGATACTCTAAGGCGTTTCACTGCTCCTGTTGATGATGCCGAACAACGGCTGGGTCTTGATATGCTTGGACTCAGGGCAAAAATTTGGGGCCTTTTTGATTTTCCTGTTGGTACTGAATTTACTCTGACATATATTGATGAAGATGGGGATGTTGTTACTCTAGTGGATGATGATGATCTGTATGATGTGATGCGGCAACATCTCAAATTCTTGAGGATTAATGTGCAGCTGGATAGCGATAAGCTCGGTAAACCTTATGGTGCATCAGGCCGGAGTTCTACCTTGAGATCCCCACCTTTTCGGCCTCCATCAGAGGGGCTTAATGCTGGTGCTGCTGATGTTGTGAAATCTGTACCGGAGCCTCTGCGTCAGGCTCTTAGTGATGCTTTCTCAAAGCTCTCCCTTGATGCTGCTTTGAAAGCGGCATCTGCTAGGCCGGTGTTGAATGACCTTGTGGAGTGTTTGTCTAAGATGGGACAATCCTACCTGAGTCCGGTTTCGAAGCCTGGAACTGCTTCTGATTCAAACATACCTGTTGAGTCTTCTGGGAGCCCTTGTGCCGCATCTGTCGCAGCTGACCCTGACGGTGGCTTACGAGCAGTTTTACCAAAAGCTACAGATGTTGATTCAATTTGCAAGGATAGCAAGGAAGGCAACACTGGAAATGCAACGAGAGGTGTGGATGTACCTGCCATATCCGATCCTGGTTCTATTTATTTGAATGCTGACCCACTTTCTAATGCCAACGTGACTGGATGTGCTCCTGTATCTTCTCAACAATCTCCGTCGAACATTTTCCCTTGTAATGACCAGAAAAACACAAAGGAGAGCATGGGTCGTAAGAAGGGGAAGAGTGTTAGATTCGATACATCAGCTCCCTTCTTTGATGCTACAAAGAAATATGATCCCATCAACATGATGGGTAGGGATCCTTCAAATGAATGCCTCACTGGTGGAATGCGGGTAGCAAGTGACCCTGTTGTGCCTCCTCCCTTTAGCCGAAGTAAAAGGATGTTTGTTTCAACTGATGAAAACGGTACACCTGGTACATTCCACAATGGAATTCAATGTGATGGTTGTGGGGTTCTTCCCATCACTGGACCCCGGTTTAGGTCCAAAGTGTAAGAAATGTTACTAGCCATGAATGATTCCTTTTGGATTCATTTTTTAATTGTCAGTGATAGTTTCTCCTTAATTGGGATTGCAGAAAAGATGATTACGATCTTTGCAGCAACTGCTTTTCCAAAATGGGAAATGAAGCTGCTTACATCAGAATGGACAGGCCTGTGCATTCCTCTAATCCATGGTTATCCAGGGCATCAAACGATCATGTAATTTTCTAACCTGTAATTTTCTTCTTAACTGTAAACTTCTTTTCAACAACGCTCGATACGCTTTTATTTATAGATTCCAAGGGAACTCCCGCATGTCTGGAAGAATCGTGTAGCTGAGCCTATTCTAGCAAGCTGCTTCGTCTCGGACGTCAATATAATAGATGGGACTGTAATGGTTCCATCTGCTCCATTCACAAAGATCTGGCGGATGCGCAATAATGGTACTACACCTTGGTTTCAAGGGTTCCAACTTATCTGGATCGGGGGAGACAAGTTAAGAGATTCAACCACAGTTGATTTAGAGGTAGAGTGTTTTAGCGTTTACATCTAATTGCAAGTGCACTGTTTCATGTGTGTTCAGTATCTTCATGATTTTTTTTTCAAGGGGTACGTAATTATCGCTCTTCCCAACTTATGACAGATTCCTGCTGATGGTGTACCTGTTGATGGGGAACTTGATATTGCTGTTGATTTTACTTCACCACCGGTCCCTGGTCAATATGTTTCTTACTGGAGGATGGCATCACAAGCTGGCATAAAATTCGGGCAGTATGTTTGGGTTCTCATCCATGTAAGTATTCCGTTTGTAAAAGGTTCATATGCTTTCGGACCTTTAACCTCTTAATAAAATCACTTCTGATTATGATTTGCTAATGCAGGTTGATGACTCTCTGAAGAATACGAGTGGTGATGACTTTCAGGGCCTGAACTTGAATTTGCCTCCCAAAAATACCATCCCAAGAGACGCTGAGATTTGCAATTCTAATGCAGACACTGCACCGGTCGAGCCCCTGATTAATGAACAGTCAACAAAGGAGCAGACATTGAACAACAGAGATGTCCTGTCCCCTATTTTGTCCCCCACAATATCTTCATCTGTGGCATATCCCTTTATTCCCAAAGGTTTCCCAGTCCCTACTTCACCAAAAACTCCAGCTTTGTCGTCTTATCCTATCATCGATCTCTCAGAAGCAGCAGCTACTGCTGGAGCAATAGCCACTTAAGAGCCACCCCCTCTTACACCATCTGAAGAGAACAGCAAAAATGCCACTGAGCAAACTGTACTGAAGGAGCTCGAAGATATGGGATTCAAGCAGGTTAATTTGAACAAAGAGATCTTGAGGATGAATGAATACAACCTGGAGAAGTCTATTGATGATCTTTGTGGAGCATCTGAATGGGATCCCATGCTTGAGGAACTGCAGGAAATGGTAAATTATCTACAGGAATTGAGGTCTCCCTTTCATTTTGTTTGTTTATTGTTCTTTCTCTTGTTCATTAGGATTATGTTGTGTGAGTGCAGGGTTTCTGTGATGTGGAAATGAACAGAATGCTGCTGAAGAAGCACAATGGGAGCATCAGGGGGGCTGTCGTCGATCTTCTAAGCGAAGAAACAGCTTAAACGAGCGGATGACTGACCGATTCTTTTCCATTGATGGATAGGCTTTTATATATAATCTAATATAAATAATTAAAGCGTGCCTCTTAAGCCTTTCTCAAGTAGCTGCGTTTGATCTTAGTCTTTGAGGGGGGTGTTTTAAGTTCTGGTGATTGGACCATATGATGTCCATAATTCTGTATCCAGAATGAAAAATGTAAACTTTTTTTTGAAGGAAAAGTAAGTTTTTACATGATGAATTCTATCCTTAATATCAAACCTACAAGTAAATTCATACTCAATTCAATTGAAAAAATAGCATTGAAAAACCCCAGAAAAACAAGAAATCAAGCAGTGGATTTGGTACCAAATAGTTCAGATACTTTAGGATGATTACGAATATGATGAGGGCACTTATACAACAGATCTTGGGCCTCAGAATGTCTACTTTCCTCCAAAAATGATTCAATAACATGAATGTAAGCTCCGATGCTTGGATATTCCTTCACACTCGGTGCTTTTAAGAATTCTTTAACGACCTCCACTGTCCCCAGCTTCGAAATATATCGAACGAAAGGCTCTGCGTAAGGCGGGTAGTTTTGTTTCTTCATTAACTTAAGAAGGTTCATTGATTCTTCGAGTTTTCTTTTCCCCAGAAGCCTCTATATAAGAAGTTTAAACGTTGCTTGCCAAGGTCTTAAATGAACTACATTCACCATCTCTACCAACAGTTTGTATGCGCCATCTATTTGATTCTGACCGACAACCGTTTATTAAGACATCTAACAAGTTGGCATCCGCTTCACAGTTTTTCAGCATCTTTGAGAAACACATCAATGCGCCATCAATTTGATTAGCATCACAATGACCTTTAATCAAAATAGTCCATGTCTTGATATCCGGGTGACATCCGTTTGCTTCCATTTCATCCAACACTTTGCAGGCTTCTTCCAGTCTTCTTGCTTTACAAAGTCCAAACACCAGCTGGCTGTAAGTGATATTATCAGGTTCAAACCCAGCATTTTTCATGGTCTCGATAATCTTGGCCTCTTCGTCAAACTTACCCACCTTAATCTTAATCACTTTTGCGATTTATTAATTTATTTATACGCTTGGACAAATCTACACAACTAACTTGCATGATAAATATATGTATAAATGGCAGAAGTAGGGTTGAAAATGAGATGAGACAGATCGCGAGTTATTCGAGCTCGACTCGAGCTCAAACTCGGCTCGAGTTCTTAACGAGTCGAGCCGAGCCGAGCTACTTGATACCCGACTCGAAAAGCTCGCGAGCTACTCGAAAATATAATATACTATTTTTTTATTTTTTATAATTTAAAATCTAAATTCCTAAATTTAAAATCCTAAAATATAAACCCTAACAAAAGTCTTGAACCCCTAAAATCAAAATCCTAAATTCTAAACCCAACAATCTAAACCTCTAAACCCTAAACTAACACTCAAGCCCTAAAATTAACAAGCTTGAGTTTACACAACTTATGTATCAAAGTTTTTTCTTGATAGGGCTTTAAATGAGACATGATAGATAGAGAGATACTAGATTCCGACACGATCAAATATCGGTCAACACTTAACTCGATTAGGCTCGAATCAAATTCGAACTCGACTCGAGTTTTTAATGAGCCGAGTCGAGCTCAGATTTTTCAGGCTCTTTAAAAATTATTCAAGCTCGAACTCGACTCGAAATCTTAATGAGATGAGTCGAGCTCAGCACTAATCGAGCTCGACTCGACTCGTTTACACCCCTAGGCAGAAGTATGACAGAAAATGTATAAGACATCCAAGGAACGTGCAAATATTGTTTGTGAAATGAAAGGCATAATTAAGGAACAGAAAATGCATGCTCGGTTCTTGAATACCTTCAAAGCTTCAACACCTCTTCGTCCCTTTCTCTTTGCCTTCTCCACCAGCAAACCTAGAACAAGGAACCAAATCAAAAGAAATAGGAAAAACCAAAACAAACCCATTTCCGACCATTTTCTCGCTTCCTAACGAGCTCATCGCAGAAGTTGCAGCTCGGGGGGCTGCCACTTCTGCCAACGACTTCTTCAATGTAGTGTTAAGATGTGATTTCTGCTCCCATCTTGTTTTGTTTTCTTCATTCATGTCTGAGTACAATATATCGGTTAATACTGTTCGATCAGTTGGAAGGTTTTCCAACAAATTGCCGGTGATAACTACATACTTGGACATGTTTCCCTCGAGAAGTTTCCTGTTATCCCATGGGGTTCGACTGAACAAGCTTTCCTCTTGGATAAATGCAAGAGTAGACATCCAGAAGCCTTGTACAGGAAGGAGTGGCTTGTAATTAGACTCTTTATTATTTACTTGTATCAATGCATACCATAATGAATGCTAATGACAATACATACCAATGTCAGATTCAATACTTCAGCTTCGCAAAGGTGGAAGAGGGATTGAACTGTCTAAACAGTGCGGCAAAAGTCGGACATCTTGGAGCTTCTTATGTGCTGGGAATTATCCTACTCTGTATAGAGAAAACAGAGGAAGAAGGAAGACAACTTTTAAGTTAGGTAAGATCCGAAAGCGGCATCGGAGAAAGTCGAAAGTAATTAAAGGACATAATAAGTGTTACTTGGCTGAAGATGCGGTTGAAACCCAAGCCTAACTCTTGTCCAATGCAAGAACAGCACAGGAAGAGACGAGGGTGGCCTAGTGACAGTGACGCTGAAGTGGATTGTGAAGCTTGTGGATGCCATTCGGAAGTAACTTTCGTTTGTAATTTGTTACGCGGGATCATCACTTACTGAACAAGTAGGAAACAGGTTTTCGATTGATAGGAGAAGAGATGGGCGCATTGTGGTTTTCAATCTAAGTAATATTTATGTCCTGTAAAACGGCCAAATCTTAATTGTGTTTATCTGCCTACAGATGGAGATAGAGGATAGTTCATTTAATCTACAATTCACACTGGCATGCCTTTGCAACACAAGCTTCCCCCAAAGCTGTGTATGTGTAGTGTATGTTTGTGTGTGTAGGGAAGTATATAGGTATTATGTAAATGTATAAATAAAAAGTGTTACTCAACTGCGACGCTGAATAGAAATCTTTTTCTCCTTTTAAGTGTACTTTTCTATACCTATGGGCGGAATCATACACTTTAATTTTTTTTAGAAATCATATTTTTTTATATAATTTGTATATAAAAAATTAAAAATATATATATTAAATTATTTAATTTTACATATATTGATATTATTTAACCAATAGAATTGATCTAAATTATAAGTAATTTAGTATCGCTTAAGTAGATTTTAAGTTCGTATAAATAGAATGAAAATTTTATCTCGTTAAAATTAAATGCATAACGTAAGTTAATTTAAATTAATGAGAACAAAGCTCTAGGCTAACGAGAGAGGAAAATTCAGTCGCTGCATGGAGGCAGCCCGCGTATTGAAATTATCTACCAAATGAATCCTATCTTATATTTTTTTCACACAAAAAATCTGAAGCCTATCTTATTCTATCCAAAGTCCAAACTTCGAAAACTCCAAACAAATTTATCCCCTAAGCATCAAACCAGCCCAAAAGAGTTTGCAGTCTGCCGAAACTCCACTAATCGGTCGGTCAAGCTCAGTGTCAACATAGAGTGAATCCTAAAAGATATATATTTCCATAGATTGGTTCTCATTCAAAGGCAAAAAAAACCTCAAAAAAACTCTAACGCTTATACGTTTTGATGTTTGGTCGAGGCGGCAAAGGCATGGGCGGTGGTTCGGGAGGAGCCAACATGTTGAGAGCAGCCGGAAGAGCAGCAGTTTCCAGGGCCTCTACCGGTAACCCTACGGCCACTTTCCAAGAACCCCTTTCTTCTTCCACAAGTTCTGCTACCCGCAGGCATAATAATAACAATAACAATAGTAATGGTCATCTTTATGTTTCTTCTTCTTCTGGGAGTTCTTCTTTGGGTTCTTATTACAGTAATAGTGGTAGTGTCCCTACAACTGCCAATAACTGTCCTGCCTTCTCGGGTCCTTGTTGTTTTGATGACTTTGAGTGGGTGTCTGTGGATGCAACTGAAGTGGAGGATAATGAGCAGCCATTTGATTTTGTTTTGGGACCTGTCCCTTCTGTTGCTGAAGTCGAAAATGCTGTCTCTGCTCTTCAAAGGTCAGTTTTTTTTTGTTCATTTATTGCCGGTTTAGTTTTTGAATTGGAATGAAAAAGAATATTGTTTGATTTATCCATTTCTGTATATATTAGAATGATGGAATTATTGATCTTTTTTCCTTGTGTTGCTCCTGTCATATTTGTTTTGATCTGCACTACTGTTTGTTCTGCATATTGGGAGAAGAAAAATGACTAAATTGATATATTTATTATTTTTTAAACTTGAAGGGTTAAATTTATTGAGTTGGGACTAAATCGGTAAAATATACAAGTTTTGAGGACTAAAATTATCATTATGCCAAATCTTTTTGGATATATAAAATGACCCGATCGTAACTAAAACTTTAATTAAGTGACCCAATTCTAATTGTAAATAGTGATGGGAAGTCAATAGCATATACAAGTTTGCAAGCATTAAATATCTGAACCTGCATGTTTTAATTGAAACAAGAAATGAATGATTTGAAAATGAAATGATCTAATGGAAAAAGGTTGCTATTGACCTTGTTTAATCAATTGATTAGTGAAGCATATTAAATGTGGATGATGTTGACTGCAACTTTGGCCGTCGTTGTCGAATGTCTTTTGTAATTACAGGGTTGCCGGAGTAAGCTCGTCGAGAGAACTTATCGGGGATAAGTTCTCTTATAATGCTGATAAGCAAATAGGTTATCAATTTCCAAGTCCAGGTACTAGCTCGATGCACAGGGTTCGTTCTGCTGGGTCTGAATTGGAGTGGATGGAGCCTTCGATGCAACTCTACGACACACGAGCTTTTCAACCTTACGTAACAAACAGTGTTCATGATGCATTCCGTTTAATGCAGACGGATCCGACAGTTCAGGTCTCTTATTTTGCCAACCTTTTGATCCCGAGGTGTATGGCTGGCGTGTTGCATTGCCTTCCGTATGGCAGTACTTCTACATTATGCAAGCGCATACCAATAGATATTGCTGCTATATGATTAATGAATAGAATCAACTTAAAGAGCCGGTGTTTGTGTTTTGCAGAAAATGGTAATTTCGTTATCTTCCGATGAAGGTATTTGGAATTCGGTTTTGAACAATGAGGTGGTGAGGGAGCTGAGAAAGTCATGTCCTGCAGGTTGGTCTGAACTATATGAATATGTTTAATTATATGACTTATCCGACCAAGTTCAAACAATGTTGGGAAAGCATGAAAGCATGTTTCATTCATCACTTTCAAAACCATTGGTTTTTTATCTTGCTAAGAATATTTAGCAATGCAGTCTGAATCTAGTCATCTAACTTCCCATGACGCTGCCAAAGAAAAACGAATCCGAATTCTCTGATCTGATTAGCAGTTTAGCACTACTGAAGAAAAACGATCCGAATGCTCTGGACCGTGACTAATATCCTAAATCGATAACCACTTAGGATGCATGCTAAGTGAATGCTAAACAAAATAAGCAACAGTAGTGGCTCATTGCTTCTTTTCTCTTTTTATATGGTTGGTATTGGTTTATGTAATGTATCATGACAGATATATACTCACAATGAACTTTTGATAATCATAGAAGCTCAAGACAGTTCACTGAGTTTTGATGAAAGTTCGGGTGAGAATTCCGATGAATCGAGCGAGACAAAGAATGTAGTGAAGTTGATTCTTGACAACACTAAAGAAAAGATCCTGGGGTTATTTGATAAAATAACAAAGCTCGTCCATGTGTTGTTTAAACTGCCTCCCGATGAAGAGACGGAAACAGCAGATTCGTTTGATGAAAAGCTGAGAATCTCAATGGTGCTGTCTGTTTTAGTCCTGTTGGTTGTGGTTGTGACTCGAGCTCAAACCGATTGAATTTACATTTGACGACCTGACGGATTTCGTTTAGTTTGATATGCTGCAAGATAAGATGGATATTAAGACATCTTTTAAGGATTATGTTTATGGTTATGATTGTTAAAGACGTTTTTGTTCGAATCTAAACAAAGGCTTAACATGCTACTCTGTCAGCTTCCCTTATTAGTCCAAATTTCAAATAATCAGCGCAAACAAACGGTTTATACATCCTTAAATCATTCTGCCCAACAGCTTCATCAGGTGCAAATATCAGCATTTCATATTCAAAACACCGAAAGAAAGCCAAAGAGAACCTATCAACATTTCTCTTTGACTTTCTTTCGTGTTTCGCCTCGTGCTCCATGCATGCATCAAGTCCCCAATGTTGAGTGTTGACAGTAAGTGTCTTCGCAAGGGCTTATGTCCACCCACTTCCCTTCCTTCGATCTCACTCGTAGACATATAGACATTCAAATGCACATGTAGGATATATTTACGATACGAGACTATATTCGATACATAGAAATCTATACACCGAAAATAAATTAAACGTTGACAACATGTGAAAAAAAAACTATAATTTACAGTAAGAGGATAGATCTATGCACCAACAATGGATTGAATATAAAACCTTATAATCTGTGTACCTTATTTTGCATTCTAAAGATGAAACTGCTGATTTCATTTCTAGTTTTGGTAGTAAAATTGAAAAGGTAACAGCTAATGTTTATGCAAAGTGCATATTATGTTAATGTATTTAATATTTAACCGAGTCCCACACCATTCCATACATAACCCACACTGCTTGTAGAGCATACGATGTTTGCATGCGCTTGCCACTTCATGGAAAGCTGGCCTAGCTAGTAAGGTTGTTTACGGTTAATCAAAATATTACAACGGTTAATTTATAAGTTATGTTCTTAGTGTAAAAGTTATATATTCTTAGTGCAATTGGATAGAAAATGAATAGAGAATGTACCTAAGAATGCATAGAAAATTAATGATTCTTTCTTAATGATTAACCCACGGTAACCATGAACACCCCTACTTGCTAGCTTGTAGTCCCCAACCAAATCCACATTACACCAAGCAATTTGCCAACCATTTGAATTTGGAAAACGAGACGCCAATTATTAAATGTTAAAATTAGGAATGGTAAAATTATTCGGACTCGATGGGTTTCGAACCGACCCGATCCGATAGGAGCGGGTTTTAATTTTTGAAATTAGGATTCGAAGCGGGTTGGGTTTTGAGAATAAATAATTTGGGTTGGGCACGTTCGGGTTTAGCGTAAAAAAACGGCCTGACCCGACCCGGAACACTTAGGTTAAATTTTCAATATATTTACAATAATGCCACAATATATATATACTATTTTAGGCTTTAGGGTTTTTTTCCCATTTCATTCCTCAGCCGTTCTGCCTATTCTCTATTTTTCTTATCTTTCCCGTCTCCTCATTTCCCTTTGTATTTCATTTTTCATTCAATTTTCTTATTTTCCTCTATCTATATCATTCGTCAGGCATAGTTCCCTTCTATTTTCATATTTTTTCGTTATTTTATATTCATTTTTGTATCATTTTCTTTACATCCGAAGCTTTCTCTGGTATTCATGGCCTTCTTCGAATTTAGGATTTCATTGCCTTCTTCGACAGTAATTTTAAGGTTCAACAATGTTAAAAGCTTCAAAGGCTCAGCCCCACTTTTTCACATCAAACAATGATACTGATTTGAGATTCAGATTTGCTAATTTGTGATTTCTACTTTTCTTACTTTGCATGTTCTTTGATTTGGGGTTTAGATTTAATTAATTTTAAATATTTTAGCCGATTTAATTTTTTTTGCGTCAATGGGATCTCAGAGGACTTAATCTTGTTTTAAGAAATAAATCAAATTCAATTTTAAATAATTAAAAATTAAAAAAAAAATTAAAAAAATTAATCGGGCCAGGATCGGGTATGCATATATAATTCCGGGTCGGGGTTCGGGCGGAGTGAACATAAAAAATGGAAACCTTGGATCAACAGCCAAACTTGGAGTAAAAGTTTGAGGGGGCCAACTTAAATTTTTAAAAATTTTGGAGACTTAAATGAAAATTTTCAAAAAATTTGAGGGTTTAACTAAATTTTTTAATAATTATGAGAAATTTAACAATAAAATTTAAAAAAATTAAGAGGAAACTTAATTAAAAATATTCAAAATTTTAAAGATTAATATGAATTTTTAAAAATCTTAAAATGACCAAATTAAAATTTTTAAAAAATTAAGGGTAAAATTCGAATTTACTAAAATTTTGTAGGTGCCGTAGCCCCCATTAGTCCTTTAAAAGTTTTGCCAAATCAAATTATTCGGATCTCATTTTATGATTTAAATTTTTATTAAAATTTTTTAAATTAAATCGAATCAAATTTATAAAAATATGATTATAATAAAATCAAGTGATTTTTTATACATCTAATCAAATCAAATTTTGTGTACCTTAAATTTATGCGGGCCATATAAAGGTGCTTTTAATTTTTAAATGGTTTGGCTTGACTTGCTTTTGTCTTCGCCCGGATTTTTGTCAAAACACATGCAGGGTTGGGTTTAAGGTACAAGTTGCTGATATTTACATAAAATTAAAAGGATTAATATATTATTTAGTCATTGATTTTGACGTTTAATTTAACATTTGATTTTCTAGCCGAATTAGATATTTAGTTTTGAATTTAATAGGCTAATGATGTTGATTGGATGATGATCAATTTCATATTTGCTTTTGACTACAATGTTTAATTTAATATTCATTTTTTTAAGATTTAATTTTAGTATAAGTTGTTTCTTAACATTAGTGTGTTATTATAAAATAGTATTTTTTTATAATACATATCATACAGATAAGTTACTCAAATTCGGATTGTCTTAAGATATATTAATGAAATTTGCTAGTTGTTTTAGTTAGGCAAAAAGATATTTATTCTATTTTGCAAAGGATATTAAATAGGAAATTGTACGTAGGTATTTAAATTTAAATTTTAAACACTAGATTTTACGAAATACTCAAAATGTGGGTATCATTATAAGTGGAGCGATAAGAGAATAATTTTTTTAAATAGACTAAAAGTAATAGAATGTGATATTTATTCATAGATAACATCACGGATCGCAAGCTCATAACCAAAACAAGTGCATTAAAGACAACTCGAGCCCATATTTATCATGGATTGGGCCTGCCAATTAACCCAGGAGAGCTGGCCCATCCATCTTGAAGAATGGATAAGGAACAGTAATTACTATAGTAAATTATATTCTATTTAATTAAAGATAATTCTCACATTATTTCTTATTTAAAATTCAAATGTTATAGATAATATAAAGGCTCTCATCTTCACTGTTATTTTGTTGATTAAACATAATGTTTGAGGCTATTAGACCATAACACATTTGTTAAATTTTCTTCAACTTCAATTGTTGAATGAGGTTTAAATGTTGGTGTTAAATTGGTATTTTTATTTGTACTTCTTTGGATATTTTTTTCAAAAACAAATTACAAAGCCCAACATTTTGCCTTCATCCTATTTGTTAATTTGGAATTTCTATGAAATTCTAGCAAATGACCTATACAGATTTAATTGCCAAATTTTTGGGAATATAAGAGTTAAAAAATAAATTTTAAAAAAATTAGTAAGGTTGGAAAATTTTTTAAAATTTATAACAAAATGTATTAAACACAAAAAGTCGCATCCGACAAACAAAATTAATTTATTTTTCAGCATCAAAAACTGAGCCATACACCATAAATTTTACAATAAATTTTTAAAATTTCCCCAACCTTACCTATTTCCTAAGATTTGTTTCCAGCTCTCATTTTCCTCAAAACTTTCCGATTTAACTGTTAATTTTATTTTAATTAAATTAATTTTTCAAATTCTCTATCAAATTATTAAAAATAAAAATAACTTGTAGGCGCATCATCATCAGAAAGGAAATGTTCTTCTCATCCATAGCTTTTAAAGCTATGTAGGAAGGTGTCCTAAGATATTTTCCCAAATTCATCATTTGATGATTCGAAAACATAAACAGTTAAAATTAAACAATTGAAATCCAAATAACTTACAGAAGATTCAGAAGCACTGAATTAAAAATCACTCGATATCGAAATATCTCAGATCAAGTGTTGGATTATATGTAAACTTTAACTTAATCATCATCCTCAATAAAAAAGATTAAACTCTTTAAAACGATGAAGCTTCCTTTAGATTTTCGAAAACAAAAGTAAAAAATCAAGAGATTGCTCAGTGGTGGCGATTATGTTATAGGTTCGATTCCGCCAGCCGATTTCTTCAACATTAATCGGAAGAGGGAGCTGAGAATCCTCATCGCAATCTCAAATTTCATGTTTTCAAAAACAAACTAAAAAAGGAGAGAAAAAGATCGCTCAGTTCAGCGGGTTCTCGACACGCAAAGTTCTCAATTAAGAGAAGCCTGCATTCCGGTCTGTTGAGCTTGAATTTTATGAGGTCATCACCGCGATCTTTCTTCAGAATAACTGCTCCGATGAAAGCAAAAAAAAAAATACTACAAGCAATCGGAAATATAAAAAAAAAAATCTTCAGAGGAAGAACTGATGTGTTAATCAAAGATGGCAGATAAACACAGTGATACTAAAGCAGCTGCAACGAAGGGATACTATGGTGGCTTTGTATTTATAGGATAAAGATTAGGGTTTTAGTAGATGAGAATAACCTAACCCTAAAAACCAGTGAGATCTGTGAAGCCCACCCGTGGTAATAGTGCGGGTCCTTAGTCCGGCCCGAATTCTTCTTCGGCTTATTTGGGCTTGATGATATAAAACTACGTTCGGTATTCATAGGCCTCATTGAACGATATTATCCCCTTTTCAGTTTAATATATTAACAGTCCCTAAACTATGAAATAAAATAATTGTTTTGGTCAACCTTTTAAAAAGTTATAAAACGGTCATTAAATTTATAGTATTGTTACACAATGGTTGTTAGATGTTATAAAATAGTATAACAATACGATTAATTTAATAATCATTTTATATCAGTTCGATAAATTTTAATGACCGTTTTGTAATAATTTGATAGATTTAATAACCATTTTGTAACTTTTAGAAGGTTAGTGATCACAAAAATATTTTTCATAATTTAATGATTGTTTGTGTATAAAAGTATGAACTAAACTGATTGAACAAAGCTTATAGAATTACAACAAAAGAAAAAAAAAATCATTTATGTTATTATCACGGGAGTGTTCAAAGGTTGCAATCTGAAAACATAGCACACAAAATGAGTGTGCTATGTAGAACAAATATCAATCCATTTATCATATATTCTTTTTTTTAATAGTTTCATATGATTACAATGTAATATTTATTCATATTTTTCTTAACTCTTTTAAAACTAGGGGTAGCAACTGGGCGAGACGAGTGTGGATACCCTGTAACACCCAAAAAAACCAACCTAGTTGAAAACCGAATCTTGGTGATCGGAAATCCAAACTCCGGCAAGTCAAAATGACCATTGACTTTTAACCATGTGGTCTAATTTCATAAGTATTGAAATGGGACGTTGCCATTGAAATTGGACTATATTATAAATATTGAAAGCCTAAGGAGCATAGTATAGTGAGCAAATTATAAGAAGTAAAACTAAAGGCTAAAAGTGGAAGAGGCATAGAATGCAATGGCTAATGCAATAATTAAACCTTTGTAGAGGTGACTCGCCCACTACTTGGCTTAATCATGGATAGGTAATAATTAAAAAGGAAAATAGATGACAAAGTCATCATCTTTTCACATTTCCTCAACCGAGAGAAAACCATCAATTTCTTCATGTTTCTTTTATCGAGAGCCAAGCACACACTCCCTTTCTTCCATTAAACTAGCACTTTCATTGAAGGAATTTTTAAATTTTAGTTTTCTTCGATTTATTAATCCTAGCTAGTTTCCATAGAATAGATAAGGTAAGCCTATTGATTTCCTATTAATTTCCCATGGTGATTTTATTAGGAATCATGATATTGAATCTATCGAAACACTAGCAAAATCTCATGACTTCTAAGTTCGATATGATCATGTTTTATGATTAGAAATAACTATAGATATTGATTTTACCTACCAAATTCATAGGAGTGGATTTTAATGAATTTCATGTTTTCTCCTATAGCTCAATCCATTGGTGGAGAGGATTCACCAACTCTTTTCAAGACTTTTAGCAAAGAAATCGTAATTCGAGAGTCTTAATAGTTTTGAAGTCATCGGTAAGTATAATTGTGTCACAGGAATGGCTAGGTATCATTTCATCTACTTTGATTTTTATCATATTAATCCTTTCATTGAAACGAGGTCAAGCTCACATAGAACATATGGTGAAAATGCATGATGGTAAGCTTAGATGAGCTTAATTCATTAATAGGTATTGATCAGAGTCTATTTATTGATACATCATTGATATTGATTCATTGTCATGGATATTGATTATTGAAGAAAATATAGACTCGATTAATCCTATATATTGAATCTGTGGATACAAGTGAACATTGGATACAAATGGCATGCCGTAGAATTCAATGAGCTCACGTAAGGGTGGACTACGGACCTTGGGTTAAGACCCTTGTTGGCGATGTGGCGGGATATATATGTTTTGGTCATTGATGATGTGGAGGAATAGACCGGTTATCGAACCATTAATTTGGCGATGATGGTAGAATTCGTGTACCATTGATTATTGTAATCCAAAAAATGTGAATTTATTATTCGTATGAGTTATAAGATGTATTTATTGATTAGAACATGCTTAACATGTTTAAATATTATCTCAACATGAATTCATAGTGATAACTATGTTATTGAACCTATTGACAAACATGTTCTTATAAGCTAGCATTATTAATAACTACCTCACTAGGTTATATAAGACTAACTTGTTTTATTGTATGCATTTTCAGGTTCTATAGCTCCTTGACGAAAATCGTGGATAGCCGATTGCAAGTCACCCTAAAATCATTAATGTATATTCACTCTTTTAAACTCCTAGTGGCATATGACTTTAGCATGTTTTGAATAACATATTTAATACACATGATTATATGAATGTGGTAGCATGCATATATAGCATGTTTGGTTGTTTTGGAAGAAAGTTAGATGTTGCCTATTTAGTTGAATGTTACCTTGTTAACTTGATCGATGATTAAATAGGTGAAACGATGCTTAAGTGCGATGCATGAACTAATGAGTGTATTATAAATTATAACTACTGAGCAATGAGTCACTAGACATGTTTTAGTTGGGTAAATAACTCAGAAATCAGCAAATTAAAAAAAAATACAGACAAGGTGTACCGGTACAGTTGGGCCTGTATCGGTACAGACATGCATATTTGGACCAAATTATAAAGGGTACCGATACTGCATTCGGTACCGAATTTTGATACTGGAATTTGGATATTGCCCGGGATACCAGTATGAAGAGGACTCATATCGATCCCCCATTTACCCATAACATGGTATCGATACATAATGACTCGTACCGATATCAATTTTTATCACTAGAATTTGAGTATTGAATTGTGTACTGGTACAGTCTAGATTGTACTGATACCCATAATAATCTTAAAGGAAATAATGCTCAGGCGTACCGGTACGTCCTTCTCGAATACTGGTAATGATACAGGTAATTCTGTTCTTAATATAAACTAATTTTGCTTTCTTTACAAATTAGTCTCTATAACCTAAATGGTTAATTGGATAGGTTATCGGCCTTTGATCCTAGTGAACTTCATACACCGAATAATAACAATACTAATTGAATAACTACGTTAAAAGTATTGAACTTGGACGTTAAATTCTTATAATTTTACGATTTAGTCCCTAAATAATAATTGTGTTGTATTTTGGTCTCTGAAGCTAAGTTTGAATGAAAATGTAATCCTCTAATAGAAGTGTATTAGAGATCCACTATATCATTGACATACATCAATTGAATCATTGAACTTGTATCATAGAATTTCATGATACCGTTTTTCGATATTGATCGTTGATAACATCTTTGACCCGATTTTTTACCAAACCGGGAAGGGGGTGTTACATACTCGTCTCCTAAACTTATTCTCACTTGAAATTTTATATCCACTACCTACCCACCCACACGACGGGTATTATTTTTCAAATCCACACCCGCCTAAGTGGGTACATTCTAAAATCCATCCCCACCCCCACTACCTAACTGGGTGCCCATCACCCAACCCGTACCCGCCCGTACTCACTTGGCGAGCAACCACTAATATCGAATTATGTAAAAATAAATCATAGACTTGTGTAAAAAAGAGTAAAATTTTGCATATTTTATTGATTGATCAAGTGCATATATATAATACATTTATACATGTATAAATTTAACTACAGTTAACTAACTATAGCTAACTTAACTAAAGCATATTTATGCATGTACAAGTTGTACTTAACTATATCTAACTAACTTAGACAATTGTAAAGAATGTTTATACCCTAAGATTTGGTTAAATTATAAGGCACATCCTTTAAAATCTTAGGGTTTACAAAATAGGCTGTGAACTTATTCCTAAATTCATAATGATCCAAAATTCATATAGTGGGTATTTAGTGGGCGAGACGGGCAGATGCAGGGTGGGGAGGGTGGATGCGGGCATATACAGTGCGAGCAAGGTCTCAAACCCATCACCTACCCACTACCCACGGTGGGTATGATTTTTTATATCTACTTATGTTAAAAAAAACATGTTAAATTAGAAAATTTGAGGCATATTTTCTATGGGTAAAGTGAAGATTCAAATGATAAATTTATGGAATCATATTCTACTCCATGAGATCTTTACAATGATATCTCATATGCTCAAAATGGTTGAGTGATGAATAAGAAATTGATGACCAAAGATCTCAAGCACCTCAGAGTGACCGAAAATTTGTCTTAAGAAAATTGCGTAGGTGCAGGCCTCAATCGATTCCAGCCGATTTTTGTCAAATTTTAAGTATTTTTTATACTGTATTTATTTTATTCACTTAATAAACGATTTTTTTATTTTCTTTCGTCTTGGATTGTTATACTTGTAACAACACACACCCACTACCACCAAACGCATACCCTTCCCCGCTTCAACTGGAGCGGGTGCAGTGCGGAATCCACAAAACTGTACCCGTCTATCATCCATATTCAAAACACATACATTACAGACAAAGCTGTTTGAACCTAGATCTTATAGAATGAACATCGTCTTTTTTTCACTAAGACCATTTATCATATGTTCCGATATAAACACATTTCTAAAAATGCATCCGAAGGATAAAAAAATCTTATGTTCTCTCACGGTAAGTATCAATTCATTTATTAAATCAATTGGTATCCATTTGGTCATTTAATGTCAGTTGTTAAGTTCGAAAATTTTAGATTGCAATTCATTGTTAGAAACATATGTCTTAAAAGACTTAAACCGAGCTGTTTTCTGTCATCTTCTTTCCTCATTTTCATATCCTTCCAATGCTGTCACGGGGTCATTACCCTTTTCCCAAAAGACATGTCTGATAGGATGTGCAGCGCCACCGTATTTATATCCCATGACCTCCATTTTCCTTTCCGATGTGAGATTAATGACCCCGCCTCTTCTCAGGCGTGAGATTCTCCCCCACTCAACCTCGTGACGCCCTCGTCACGAGCTTCCGCTCTCGTGATGGGCCACCTTGCCTACCCCACTCATGGGCGCTCGGCGTGAAATCGGGCAGTCAAAGGGTCGCTCTGATACCACTTGTCACGCCCGTAGAATCTCGTAGTCCCGAACGTGCGGCCTTAGACGCTCTCGAACAATGCAACGCCTAAGTAAGCCTGGCGATCAAAGCTTAACAAGCTAAGACCCTTGTGGAAAACAAAGAACAACTGAAAGGAAATGGCTAAGGAAAGCTAAGCAAGGAGAATTGAGTGAATGCTCTGTATATTCCTCAAAACTGAAATGTGTAAAATGAGGTGGGGGTAAGCCTCTATTTATACTTGAAGCCCCCTACATCCAACGGTTAAGATAAAAGTACATCAATGGTCAAGATTAAAACAGCACAATCAAATCCCTTGATCCTGCCTAATTTGGTAAAACTTGCCTAAGATAAAGGGCTACAACAGATATGGTAAGTTTAGAAGGATAAAGCTTGTTGACTTGATATACTTGCCATATCTGATTGCTCTTTAACCCCAAGTGATGGGCCATCTCGGTTTGGTGCTGACAAGCTCAAAATAGCACGCAGGGCCTCCTCTGTACCTTGGTGTGCGTTGGGCTCGGACCCTAGGGTCTGAGCCGTGACAAATGGCAATGACTTAAAGTCTGTCAGAAATGAGCATTCTTTTGTTTACCTTGTTTGTACCACCAGCCCATGGTTCTGTTTATGTCATGCTGATAAGAAAAAAATGGACAATCTAACAATTTCCATAAGCAGCCAAAAAGTATATTCATGTAATGGAAAACAGCAATTTAGGGCAGAAAGTGATGCAGTGCAGGCTTTATCCGCATCCCCTTAACAGACAAAACTTCATTTATTCCAGGGTTGGTTATAAGCAATCAAACTCATCAATCAGAAATTAAACTCAAATATCAAATTTTAAAAAAACAAATATTAAACTGAATAGTGAAATTAAACCCACGTATCAAATTAAAAAAAATCAAATATTAAACTGAATATTGAAATTAAACTTAAATATCAAATTAAAAAAAGCCAAGGTATTAAATTAAATATTAAAACTAATCTCAAGTACCAAACAGTATATTAATTTTTTTAAATGATAAAATTTGGGGAATTAAAAGACGTTTATATTTATAATAGTTTAAGAAAACTAATTTACTATCACGTTTTTATAATATTTGTTATAGCAACAATTTGAGTTTTTTTTCCGTAAGTTTAATTTGATTTGCATATCGTTGATACAATAGCCACTAATTGATCTAATGGCTAAGAATGCTTTTATTATTTTATTTTGTACGAGTTTAAAATTTGGCATAAAAATATAATATTTTTATTTAATAAAAAAAAAAAATTACCTTACGATTTTTCGAAAGCTATCCACAAAACTAAAACCCCAAAGTAAAAGAAGATTCATCGCCCACATCGCCTATTAACACGATCCTCTATATCTCTCTCTGATCGCCGTCTCTATCCCGTATCTTCTCTCCTGCTTTTATTTTTCAACTTTCTTAATTTATTTTCTCTGAATTACACTGAGAAAACAATAAACGGAGCTTATATTTCTATCCGTTTCTGTGATAGATCAATAAGGCTTCAGTTTTCCTCAGCTGATCCAGGTAAAATAATCAGTGCCGATAATTTTACATGTTTTTAATTAGATCTCTTCCGTTTGCATTGCCGTAATCTGATTTTGCATGCAGTGATTTTGTTTTTGATTTTTTCCGTGGCTCTTGTTTGAGAAATTGACAGATCGAGTTTTTGAATCGGTTAATGTTTTTTAAAATTTTGACGTTTTCGTGTTGCATGTAGCATGTTGTGAGATTAAACGATGATTTTTCGATCGTTTTGATTAAGTTATTAATTCGATGTTACAGATCTGGATGATTTTTTATTTTTATTTTGTTAGTTTGAATT
The DNA here is from genome assembly GCA_019671005.1 of Hibiscus mutabilis. Classification (NCBI taxonomy): domain Eukaryota; kingdom Viridiplantae; phylum Streptophyta; class Magnoliopsida; order Malvales; family Malvaceae; genus Hibiscus; species Hibiscus mutabilis. Next base: position 96,558 of record JAGYYJ010000758.1, read on the forward strand.
TGCAAGTGTTTTTGTTTGTTTATAGAAATACTGATGTAGTGAGTGGAATGTTTGCTGATTTTTTATATAGATCTTAGCTGTTGAGTGTTGACGATGGCGGCATCAGCAGCTGGTGGCACGGGATGGTACAAAGGGAGAGTCAAAGCAGTTCCATCGGGTGATAGTTTGGTGGTAACGGCCTTGACCAGTAACAGGCCTGGACCTCCGCCAGAGAAAACTGTTACCTTGGCATCTCTCATTGCTCCTAGACTGGTAAAGCTCATTTGACTGCAAGTTTACTTCTGGCGTAGTTCCATTAAAATTGATGATTTGCATGTTTGACTTTTTTCTTACTGATTAATTTTGTTTATGTTTCGATGATGATTTTGTTGGATGAGAGTTGCTTCTGAGAGTTTTTACTGGGCTATCTGTTTTGATTGTATAATTGCCAAGGTCTAAGATAAAAATTTCTGGTGCATGTCTTTTGAGGAAAACTTCAAGCTGATGTTTTATTTGCTTTTCCTTTTTGTCTCATTAACAGGCCCGTAGAGGAGGTGTTGATGAGCCATTTGCCTGGGACAGCAGAGAGTACTTGAGGAAGCTCTGCATTGGAAAAGTCTGTTTCTTTTTAATTACTTTGGTCATTGTTTTTACTTGTTATAGATGACATTTGTTTTTTTAGAAAATTTTGTGGATCTAATTAATTTATTCTGTTCTCAGGAAGTCACTTTTAGAGTTGAATACACAGTACCAGGTATAGGCCGAGAATTTGGGTCTGTTTATCATGGTGGTGACAAAAATGTGGCAATGCTTGTTGTCTCTGAAGGCTGGGCAAAGGTAATTTGCTTTTCTGCTTGTAAAAATACTTGGAAAAGGTAATTTTTTACCCTTGTCTTTTTGTACTCAGTATGACTGAGCATGGCTTGTACAGGTTAGGGAGCAAGGACAGCAGAAAGGGGAAGCAAGTCCTTTTCTTGCTGAATTGCTACGTCTTGAAGAACAAGCCAAACAACAAGGTCTGGGCCGATGGAGCAAGGTAATCTTTTTCCCCTTTGTGAAAGCCATTATATATTTGACTCACTGATCTAGCAAAGGGTAGTTTTTAAATGATCATGGTCTTTGTAATTGTGGTTGTAGGTGCCTGGTGCTGCTGAGGCTTCTATACGTAATTTACCTCCATCTGCCATTGGTGACCCGAGTAACTTGGATGCCATGGGTCTTCTAGCTGCAAATAAGGGCAGGCCAATGCAAGGTATTGTTGAGCAGGTTCGCGATGGTAGTACCGTTCGAGTCTATTTACTTCCAGATTTTCAGTTTGTGCAAGTCTATGTAGCTGGTATCCAGGTACAAGATCAAATTGATGACCTTTTTTTATTTATTTATCGGTTATCATACGAGTTTGTCTTTTGAATATCTTTACCCATTTTATTTAGGCCCCGTCAATGGGTAGAAGGGCTGCTGCCGAAACTGTTGTTGAAACAGATTTTACTTCAGATGAACAAAATGGAGATGTTTCAGCTGAGCCACGGGCTGCCTTAACATCTGCACAGAGGCTTGCTGCCTCGTCGACAGCTTCTGCTGAAGTTTCCCCGGATCCCTTTGGACCCGAAGCAAAATATTTTACAGAAGTTCGCTGTATGAACAGAGAAGTGAGGAAATGGATACTTTAAGATGACTTGTGTTCATTCATTTTGAATAGTAGACTAAATTCAAGGTTGATTTTGTAGGTACGTGTTGTCCTTGAAGGTGTTGACAAATTCAGCAATTTGATCGGGTCAGTTTATTATCCTGAAGGTGATTCAGCGAAAGACCTTGCTTTGGAGCTTGTGGAAAATGTATGTTCTTGGGTTTTTGTTTTACTTCGACCTTAATCTATATTTAATGAATGATGCCAACATTGAACTATCTCTGAATTATAGTGCAGTATTCATGTTTTAGACTTGACATAAGTTTTTTGTTCTGCATTTCCTTGTAAAAAAAATTGTACCCTCAAAAATCTGTTTCTTGATGATGATAATAATAATAATAATAATAATATGATCATTTTTCCTTCCTAGTGAAGTTTGTACACTTGAAAGTTGAAATATATTTTAAAGATTAACTTAGTTTTTTAAATGATGCTTCTGTAAAAGATTTTTTAAAACAATATTAACTCGAATTATCTTTAATCTGTAATTTCCATTCTTTAAAGCAAATTGTTAATTTTTTTCTTTGAGTGTTCTGGTTTAGCTCTCTAGCTTACGTTCTCTTTCTTAACAACTATACACACTTTCCTAACAACTATGCACAATTTTAAGGATGCTACATGATGTAATTCCTTGGCTTTATAACTAAAACTGTTTCTTGGTTTAGCAGAGTTCTTTTCATCCATATATTTTTATGAAACAAATTATACATGCATCCTTTTCTTGAATTTGTGTTGATATATTTTGAGTTCTCTCTACCTCTCACCATCCCCTGACCTCTCATCCTAATCATTTATTCTCAAATAAAGGGTCTAGCAAAATATGTTGAATGGAGTGCTAATATGATGGAGGATGATGCCAAGCGGCGGTTGAAGTCTGCAGAACTTGAAGCCAAGAAGGCTCGGCTGAGGATGTGGACAAACTATGTACCACCAGCTACAAACACCAAGGCAATCCGTGATCAAAACTTCACAGGAAAGGTAATAGAACTAATTTCTCATGTTATTTGTATTAGCATGTTCTTGCTTTTATAATTATTTATGGTAGTATATTTTTTTCTCAGGTTGTGGAGGTTGTTAGTGGGGACTGCATTGTTGTGGCTGATGATTCTATCCCTTATGGAAGTCCTCTTGCCGAGCGCCGAGTCAATCTTTCAAGCATTAGGTGTCCAAAAATGGGCAATCCTCGTAGAGATGAAAAGCCAGCTGCATATGCCCGTGAAGCAAGAGAGTTTTTAAGAACACGCCTTGTTGGAAAACAGGTTTGAATACCTTTTCGTTTAAATTTTATTTTGGTAGTGTTCAACATATATTTACTATTTGTCAACTTGCTTTTGTCAGGTGACCGTTCAAATGGAATATTCCAGGAAGGTCACCATGGCAGATGGAGCTGTAGCTGCTGCTGCACCCGGAGATTCAAGGGTAATGGATTTTGGCTCAGTCTTCCTCATGTCTCCTATCAAGGGTGATGGTGATGAGGCTGCTGCAGCAGCTCCATCCACAGCAGGCAACCAGCAGCCTGGCTTGAATGTGGCAGAGTTGGTGGTTGGACGCGGCTTTGGCACTGTGATAAGACATAGAGATTTTGATGAAAGATCAAACTATTACGATGCCCTTCTGGCTGCCGAATCCCGTGCTATTTCTGGAAAGAAAGGCATTCATTCTGCAAAGGATCCTCCAGCCATGCACATACAAGATCTTACGATGGTTAGCAATATATCCTTTTATGTTGAATATTTTCTTGCCGGAATATTTCTATTTCTTATCTGAATTCCAACTTCCATATATGTCTGTCTTGTCTAATACCAGGCAAATGCAAAGAAAGCTAGAGATTTCCTGCCATTCCTGAATCGGGGCAGGATTCCAGCTGTTGTGGAATATGTCCTAAGTGGTCATCGTTTTAAGGTTCTGATCCCGAAGGAAACTTGTAGTATTGCCTTTTCCTTTTCTGGTGTCAGGTGTCCTGGTCGTGAGGAGCCCTACTCAGATGAAGCCATAGCACTGATGAGACGAAAGATCATGCAGAGAGATGTTGTGGTATCAGTCTTTCTCTGTGAATTGTTTATCTGCCATTATTGTTTTTTGTTTTGTTTAATGTATGCTTTTCTACATAGGTTGAAATTGAAACTGTTGATAGAACCGGAACATTTTTGGGATCTTTGTGGGAGTCGAAAGCCAATATGGCTGTGACGCTCCTTGAGGCTGGTCTGGCTAAGCTACAAACTTCATTTGGCAGTGATAGGATTCCTGATGCTCATCTTCTTGAACAGGCTGAGCAATCTGCGAAGAGGCAGAAGCTGAAAGTAAGAGGCAGTTCATATCTTTTTCCCCATTGTTCTTTTGGTAGTTCCAATTAAACTGTTTGGATTTATTTATCTTCGCACTTCTATTTGTAGATTTGGGAGAACTATGTTGAAGGAGAGGAAGTTTCCAACGGACAAGCCGCTGTCGAAAGCAAACAAAAAGAACTGCTACAGGTACTCTAGGAACTCAACTAAACAGTACTTTCTAACTATCATGAACCGGTGAAATAGTTTCTTGTTATTTTCAGGTGGTTGTTACAGAAGTATTGGGTGGTGGAAAATTTTATGTCCAGACAGTAGGAGATCAGAGAGTATCAGCTATTCAAAAACAGCTTGCATCTTTAAATATTCAAGAAGCTCCTGTGATTGGTGCTTTCAATCCTAAGAAGGGCGACCTTGTCCTTGCTCAGTTTAGCATGGATAATTCCTGGAATCGTGCAATGGTTAGTTCCATTTACTTTATCTTTGATCCTTGAGGCTTTTATTTTATTTTATATTTTTTCAAAGTTCCTAATCTTCCCCGTGACTTTGTTTATATGGTTTTGCTTCTGAAATGTAACTCATCACTTAAATCTGCAGTTGAACCCCCTGATAACATTTAAATGCATAAGGTTCTCTATGTAACTAGATATTAGGAAGCGTGGTTTATATTTTAAATTTTGCGGGGGTGGCTTTTTCATTTTACGCTTGCCTGCATGCTTGCTTGTTATGCTTCTTTGTATGCCATTTGACATGTTTTTGTGTTCCTCCTTTGGCTTGTGAAGATTGTCAATGCACCTCGAGGAGGAGTTCAATCTCCGAATGACAAGTTTGAAGTGTTTTATATTGATTACGGGAACCAAGAGGTGGTCCCATACAGTCAATTACAACCTCTTGATCCTTCAGTAGCAGCATCTCCCGGGCTTGCTCAGCTATGCAGTCTTGCATTTCTTAAAGTTCCAAACCTTGAAGATGAGTTTGGTACCGAGGCTGCTCAGTTTTTGAGTGAGCAGACATTCGGGAGCTCACTGCAGTTTACTGCTATGATAGAAGAAAGGGATGTTTCAGGTGGAAAAGTCAAGGGACAAGGAACTGGCACCGTTCTCATTGTAACTCTCGTTGCTGAGAAGTCGGACCTTAGCATTAATGCTGCAATGCTACAGGTTTGAATGATCATCTTTTTTCTATTTTACCAATAAAACATGTGATACGTACTTAAATACTACTAGTACTAGCCATAATTTTTTAATATTGCGAAATACGAATTTTGAGTAGGGCATATTGTTTGACCATGCACATAACTAATTTATTCACTGGTCGGTCACTGTTTCAGGAGGGACTAGCTAGGCTGGAGAAAAGGAAGAGATGGGAATCCAAGGATAGAAAATCGGTGCTCGACAATTTAGAGAACTTCCAGAAAGAGGCAAAAACCGGTAGGCGCGGAATTTGGCAATACGGAGATGTGGGGTCGGATGATGAGGAGGATCATCCCCCACTTTCAGCAGCTGTTGCTAAGAAGACCGGGGCTGCCAAGCGATGAAATATTTAGAAGAGATTCTCAACCTAAACTTGCTTAAGTTTTGACACTCTTTTTTTTCATTTTCCTCTATTTGGTCCTTTTTTGGGAGCGAGGCTGACATTTGTTTAAAACATGTTTTAAATAAGGTGAAGAATCTGTTTCCATGCGAGGGAGACATTAGAGACAATTTTACCCCGTTAAGAAGAATTACTTTATGGATATTTTTGTGGTATCCTTAACTTTATAAGCACGTGTGCGTTTGCGTGTGCTTGCGTAAGATTTTGTGTTGCGTAAGATCGAGTGGTTAAAGATGTTCATATTGTTTTATCTTATATGAGTTTGAATTTGGATATTGTCTTGGAAATATAATCACTATTTAATAAAAAAGGAATCATACACGGTCGTCGATGGATTCTCAACTGATAGGACTGAGTGTTTAATTGAGTCGAGTTAAAAATTTTAAGTTATTCGAATTTAGAAGTCATATTTTACAATTTAAATTTTATTTAAAAAAATTGAATTTCTGTACAAAATTAATTGTAATTATTTATAATATTATAATAAATATTGACTCAAATTTAAACGGCTTTCTATATTTATGTGCGATATATATGTATATTTTTACATGTGATAATACATAATATATCATATATAATTTACCGACTTAATCTTGAAAATTATTAATAAATTATTAAAAATTTTAAGTTATTTAAATTTTTATTTTATAATTAAAATTTTATTTAAAAATTTCGAGCCGGGTTTTGCAACCTTTATCAACCGATTGACGTGGTATTTATTTGTTGGGCCAATGATTGACATGGTAATTATAGGTTAGAGAATGTTGAAATTTCATTTGAAGTTGAAAAAAAAAGGAGAGTAATTTTGTCTTGAAAATATGGTCTTAACAAAGAACTCATTGAAATAAAAAGGCCCATTCCGTGTGATAAAATCATTGCGTCACCTTTCAATTGTTTAAAGCTTATCATTTAAGTCATTGAAATATGGTAATATTTTTCTTTCTATTTAACCGGGAGGAATGATTTTTTCAGAAGTGGTTTTTTCTTTCTATTTAAGCCTATCATTTAAGTCATTGCGTCACCTTTCAAACGTTTTATAGATGTAAAAAGCCTGAAATTTTTTCAGAAGCGATTTTTCAAATTTATTTTAATATTAAATTACTGAATTTAATAACATAAAAAATATATTAAAGTCATTTATCGAGACGCAAAAGAATAATAATCTCAGTCATTTAATAATTTATTTACATTGTAATATTTGTAAATTAATGCTTTTTATTTTTTTATTCTCGTATATTTATATTTGTATATAAATTTAATAATTAATCAAATTGTATTAAAAATAATTATATAAATAATAAATTAATATAGATACTTTAAACATGACTAATAATGTTATATTTAAAAATGATTTTTTATAATCTAATTAATATTAATAGATACAAAATAATGATAACTAATAAACTATTCAAGCAAGTATCAAATATAAGCATGTCCTTATATGTTATTTTGTTTGTTTAAATAATTAAGCAGCTATCAACTATCATTTAATTTTACCAAACAGTTTTCTACAATCTGTAATGTAATTAACTATGAGCTAATGTAATCTGCTATCCACTAATTGTCAAACAATGTTGTTATAATAGAAATTTTAGGATATGAAATTACAAAATTTTAGAATATAAAATTAAATAATTAATAAAAAATACAGAAAAAACATCTAAACTTTTAAAAATTATTTTTTTAAAGGAGTGTGACTGCACTCCACAACACCTTCTTGATCCATTTATTTTCATACATGATTGCAATAATAGTAGATTTATTTTTCAATTTGATTGTTTCGAGTCTCGTAATTTAGTTTGTCTTGATATTGTTGAACTGAAATTTTAGATTTTGAAAAATAAAAAGATCTAAATTGACATGATTAAATTCTTATGCATAATAAAATAATAACATTTAAAAAGCTACGCTTTAGCTGGCATTTCATAGATAAACTTCAAATGCTCAAACTCTGCTTAGAGGGAAAACAAAACAAAACGTCTCATTTACACCACACCTCTGACATTCAGAAGGGAAACCCAAAAATCAACAAGCACCAACCTAAATAGCAAAAATCTAGCCGATCACCGGCAAAACTCTCTCCTTGTTTCGACATCTTTCAAGTCTCACGCCTCCTTCGGCGAGGAGCACCAGCAGTTTCTTTGTTCTCTTCCCCTTCGGTTCCCTTCTCTCCACTGCTTCCTTGATCATTCGATGTCTCGGCGACCTCTGTTTTCTTCTCGGCTTTTGGCTGCACACCACCGTTTAGCCAATGAGTAATTCGAACATAAACGAAAACACAATTACCATGCACGACGGGTTCGAAAGACTCACTTGTTTCTTGCCACCCGAAATGAGCATGAAGAGAATCGTGACGATGAGCACCACAATGGAGACCAGGAGACCTATGGTGAGGTTGGGTTGTGTCTCAGCCCTCTCAATGAAATCCTAAAAGAAAAATACTCGGATACTTTATTAGATGATATCCACAGATTGAAATATCAATTTGCATGTGAAAGATCATATGACAGAACTTACGATAATTCGAAGTTTGTATTCGCTTAAGAAAGGAATATCAGCAACCTTGTATAAGACAACGAATACCTTCTTCTGCAAGAAAGGTAAAGGTATTACCAACTTTAAGTTATACAGTATAAAATCTTGAATGACAAGGAAGCGTGCAAATGCATTACCTGGAAGCCTTCGAGTTCGTATGAACCATCGGCTTCTTCGGCCTTCTGTTTCTTCTTTTCGATCTCAAATTTTGGCTTCCATTGGGTGTCCCGATATGTCTTTGCAACCTTCTCATTTTTGGCTATCAAAATATTGTCAAACAATATACCATCTTGCATGGTCCAGATCTCAATACCAATTGCAGCAATAGGCTCAAAGTCAGGCTTGTCGAGTTCAAAGTATTTTGGGTTTGGGATATCCCGGGGCTTCCAAATACCCTTGTAATTGGGGTTGTCAATTAGAGGAGGATGCCATCTTCCCTTAAAATCTGGATTCGGCTTCATCGGTCTCTTCCATTCGCCACAACCAGGGGCTGTTGCACACTTTGGGTTATCAATTTTGGGGGCCTCCCATTCACCATCCTCTTCCTCATCCCAATCGTCTGGCTTGGATGCCTCGGGATCGTCTATCTCCTCAGGCTCATTGTCTAACCATCCTTCCGGTTTTACAGCCTCCTCGTCTTCAATTTCCATCGGTGCATCCTCATCCCAATCATCTGGCTTCACAGCACTTGGATCAGGAATTTTGGCCTTATCATCCCAGTCCTTTGGTTTCTTTTCATCAGGGTCCGGAATTGTCTTAGAAGGGATAAGTGGAGGATCAAAATCCTCGGCTGAGATGAAGTTCGCCTTCGCCTTCTCCTCTCCATCAACCAAGATTCTAACCTCGTTGTTAGGCCTCAAGATGGCAGTGTACACATGAGTAAGCTTGTCTGATGGGACTGTTGGTTGGTTACCAAGATGATGCTCAACATATTCCCCACTTTTAGGATTCTTATGCTTCAGGATGAAGTGCACCTTGTTTGTTAGCCCACATTTGTCTGGTCCAAACATGATGGCATAAGGGGATTCATTGTCGAATTCCTTAGGCTTCCATCCAGCCTCCTGAGGTCTAAGGTATTTAAGATATGCACCACCGCATTCGAGTCCATTCTGGAAGCGAGTCTCGAATTGAAGCACAACGGTCCCTTGCTTGAGACTCACAGGCTCATCAAGCTCTTTCACTATTGCATACTTTCGTGCCTTCTCACTCACGAGAAGCCCGTAGTCATCGTGCCCTTCGCTCTTCGAATGCTTCCACACACCTGCAACCCAGAAAGCCGCATCGATACATATTCATCACCCCGAAAAATCATCTAATAAGGCCTACGGAGATCATATCGATAACACAAATGATACTTCTACAGGTCTAGACAACCGCAAACTCCAAGTCCGAAATCAGAAGAATAAGATCATCAAATTTCCAATGCATCACAATGTTAAGAAAGCAGGATCAAAGACATGGTGTAAACATCATTAAAGTATCTTATCACTATTTCCACTTCCATAATGAACCATCAATTTACCTTTCTTCAACACATATTTGAATTATGTAATTTCACTTTATCAAGGAGGAATTTCATTAATTCTAATTCAACTGCAAAATCAACCTCAGGCTCTAAATATTTATAACATTATCCATATGCAATCTTCACTTGCAAACAAACAAATCAACATTTTCAAACATTATAATAGAATAATGACAAGATCAATCACAAAAAAAACTATTAGATGATTATTAATTTATTCCGCTGACGAGATCCATAAATGCAAGAAGAAATCACCTTTATAATCTTCTTTATCGGAGACGATCCATCTCCCATCGAATGACTCTTCAAATGAATCATAAAAATCCTATAGCCAATCCAAACAAACAAAAAAAATCACACCCTTTTTTTTAAAAAAATAACAGATTCAAGTAGCAAATCGATGTGAATATATATAAAAAAATTACCAGATCGTCATCATCAGCGGCGAAGCAGAGGAGCTGCAAAGACGAGAATGCTAGAAGAGAAGAAGCGCAAAACGCCCCATAATCATCAATCCAAGAACTCAAACTGTGATTATGATCAGAAATCTTTTTTATATATATATATATATATACTGTTTTAATCTGAATCTAAATCTAAGACTAAAATCAAAGCTGTAACTGTAAGTTGCTGATTTTTGAAGATATATCCGTTGCAGTGGACGTAATGCCACGTGTGATTAACAAACATTTATATTTGTATTTTTAACAAAATATTATGTTTTAGGTTTATTTGTATTTTAAACTTTTTTTTTTTAAGTAAAGAAATGTTTCATTAAGAAAACCTTACCAATATATAGTTTGGACAAAGGAGTGCATTGAAATTTTATTAATCACAAAAAATAGTAGTCGCATGGCACCTACACTTGAAAGTGAAAGATTTAAATGAACCGAGTTTGAATAAACAATGTTTTATTCATGTTCGTTTATTTATTTTTGAACGTGTTCATGTTCGGTTTGTGTTCATTTGTTTATTTTCAAAGGTGTTTGTGTTTGTTTGTTTAGTGAACATGCTCATTTATATATTCACCAAAATGGTAAAATTACACCACTAATCCTTAAGCTCTTTAGGCTTCACAATTTGATCTCAAAAGTTCATGATGTGTTCAATTTAGTCCTTAACTTCACAGATATTTAAAATGTAAAAGAAATAAAAGGAAAAGGAGAGCCGAGTAAACAAGCTACAAACGAAGTTATAAACGAGCTTGTTCGTGAACATAAGCGAACAGACATAAAAATTTTGTTTAGAGTCGATTATTTAGATTGATAAGCAAATGTTATACGAACGGTTCACGAGTACAATTCGTCCAACAACTGTGCACCAACAGTCTTCATTTCTTTTCCAAATCTTTCAAAACCAGCAAATGTTTTGGTGTTACAAACGACAAGTCTAGATGCATGCATGCATTTATCAACTCATAATTCATGACAAATTAAGCAGTGATCAACTATGAAAGTTGTTGAGGTGAAGTAGATGAAAGAAGCTTACCTGGTTCCAAAATAGCGTAGCAAAGCAATCATGATTCATGATAGGAGAGCCAACATTCTATAACTCCCTCGTCTCAACGGTTCTCCAGGTAAAAACAACACAAGGCTAGTAGCCGTAGGATACAAGAAACACCGTTGAGGGAGAGAGTTAGAGATTGTCGGGTCCCTCCCTGTAGCAACCACAATAACGAATATACAGAGGCAGGTGAGGTGTGTTGAGAAATAATTAGCCCTGAGATTTTATTATTTATAGAGGGTTCAATTTCAATATGAATAAAAAACAAACAAACTAGACGACATGTTATTACCCAATGAAAACAACTAAGAAAGAAGTTTCCTGGTGTTTTCTGAACATGTACAACAAAAGTTCCTGGTCTTTTCTGGTGTCGAGAAATAATTAGCCGCGAGATTTATTCATAGATAGTGTTCGATATGCATAAAAAAATTGGACGACGTGTTAGTACCCAATGAAAGCAATTAACAAAGACGTTTTCCTGGTGTTTTCTGAACACGTAAGAAGACAACAAAAGTTGAATTTTTGTTTAATGGAAGTGTATTTGGTAACATACGATGAGGTTGGAACAACCGTTGAAGTGATTTGGGTTCCATCAAAAGTGCTAAAAACCAAAACACAACCTCAATGCAAAGGAAGTTTCCCTTGCCCTATAATGTTTCTCCACCAGATATAGCCTATTAATTAACCAGCAGGCAGCAGCAACGTGCCACTTGCACTGGTGAAAATGACCCTTAAACCAGTCAGAAACCCCGATATTCCACTTTTGAGTCCGCTTGGCGAGTATGTCCAAGTTGGGTTTATGCTCCGAAACTTTCCTGGTTATTTCCCATGGTTTGTTTTGTATATTAAGTTATATATGATTATGTACAAGAATTCCTCTTCTGAGATTCATATTTCGAATACAATTCTTGGTGCAGAAGAGTATACTTTCGGCCTCGTGTGGACCGTATAATTCTAGAGATTTTGGCCTGTTATTCAGCCAGCAAAAGCTGAAGTCAATAGTAGGATCATTACTTTACCATACCTTAAAACTCCATTTTTGAACAGCTTGATGAGGCTGAAGATTGAAACAATAATAATGTGGAGCAGGAGGAATTGATGAGGAATAAGCGTTTCAGTATCCTTCAAGGGCTCCAATGAAGGATTATATTGGAAGCCTTTGAGGGAAACCGGAACCTTCTCCGATATTATTACTTCCTTCTAAACCCTAAATCTGTTTATCAAACTCTCTGGGTTTATATACAGATGATTGCTGGCTTTGGATTATTGGAAATCAACATCCATCCTTTTGCAATATTACTCCATTGACATTGTGCATGGATTCTGTGGAGAATAAAATGATGGATTGTGCTTGTTAATGGACTTATTCCATATTGCAAGTGTCAAGCGAATAATATAGACTAGAGTTCGTCATTGGAGGAGAAATTTGCGAAAATAATACACAAATTTTCTTATATATCAAATGAACTTGAAATCCCATCGACTCGAGTTCGTCATTTTTCATTAAATATTTGTATCCGATATATATGTGTGATTGAATAAGGATGGAAACTGAGCGGGACGGGTGCGGATGCCCCTTCTCCATACCTATACTCATACCTACTTGAAATTTTTATATCCACCACCTATTCACCACCCACGACGGGTATTATTTTTCAAATCCACACCCGTTCAAGCGGGTACATTTTCAAACCCACCCCACCCACTACCTAATTGGGTGCCCACCACCCAACTTGTACCCGCCCTTACCCACTTGGCAAGCAACCACTAATATCGAATTATGTAAAAATAAACCATAGATTGTGTAAAGAAGAGTAAAACTTTGCATATTTTATTGATTGATCAAGTGAATATATATAATACATTTAAACATGTATAAATTTAACTACAGCTAACTAACTATAGCTAACTTAACTAAAACATATCTATGTCGGTATAAATTTTACTTAACTACATCTAACTAACTAATAGTGGTAGACAATTGTAAAGAATGTTTATACCTTAAGATTTCGTTAAATTATAAGGTGCGCCCTTAAAATTTTAGGGTTTACAGAATAAGTTGTGAACTTATTCATAAATTCAAAATGATCCAAAATTCATTTGGTGGGTAATTAGTGGACGGAGGGTAGGGCGGGTGGATGCAAGCGGATACGGTACGGGTAAGGTTTCAAATCTATCACCTACCTACTACCCACGGCGGGTATGACTTTTTACATGCACACCGTCCATTATCTACCAAACTTATACCCATTCTCAACTCAACTAGAAATAGTGAAGTACAGAACCCGTAAAAATATACTCGTCTGCTATCCCTACGACTAAACAATGAACATATCTATTAGGTTTGTTGGTTTTTTTTTTACTGAAACTATCAATTTGCAGCCAGCGTATCTTTCTTGAAATCTTGGAAATCTAAAATCAACCCATACTAAATGGTGAAGAATCTCAAATAGTTTATTTTGTCTTGTAATCCTCCGGGAATCCACGTTATTGGCTCTAAGGTGGGTCCTCAATCCACCGAATAAAAACTGAAAACTAATTGCCCATCAGGTGGGTTAGAGGAATGCCAAGTAGTAACCAAAATGGAATGGGTTCCAAAGCCCATAATTCAGTCCTGGCCGGAAGATAACAACTATGTATCAAATAGAGTTGATACTTGATACCAAAGGATTTATGTTCAATACGTGACGGTGAAAAACATATATAAATATTTTAGTTTTAGAGTTTAGGGTTAATTTATAGATTTATAATTTAGGAATTGTGATTAGAGATTAGGTTTTAGGGTAACATAGTTAGAAAATTAAGTTTTAACATAAAAATCCAAAACCCTTAAACTTTAAACTTTAAACAAAATCCCAAAATTTGTATAAGACTAAATTTGGATAGAACCCGTAAAATATGGACTAACAACTCATATATAATATTTAGCATAATTTTTTTTGACAATGATATTTGAATTCTATTAAAAAATTATGAAATATATCACAAATACAAATCATTCAGAAGGAAGAATAACGGGGACTAGTCCACCAAAATCTCATACAAAAGTTCAAAGGTGCAAAAATAAATAAATATTTCTATAGAGATTAGCATACCGTCAAAATTAAGAAGCCTTCTTGAATCTCCTTATCTCTATCCAAACGAGACACTTGACGGGTTAACGGGGTGAAAATCGAGTGGTGAGCGAACCAAACTACTAGGCAGATTGCTTCGCTACCCATGTTTGATTACATCGGCAAACAACCATCAATCGAGTGGGATCTATCTTTCTATGACCATCGACAGAATCATAATCAGAAACCAGAGTCGTGAAGATCTTTGTACGAGCACAAAATGTGCCACAAAGACAAAGATTCTTATTAAAAATATGAAAAAAGAAGAAAATAATGAACTCGGTGATTGATAACTAATACTAAGACTGGTTGCCAATCACCAACCAAAGCAACAAATGAAAAAAGAGATTGTGACGCTAAGATTAGAACAGAAAAAAATGAGGTTAAAACCCTTACGTAATATTAATTTTACTGTTTAACTAGTATAAATTTATTAATTGTTGAGATGTTTGATTTTGATATAACTTAACTGAATTTTTTTTTTTAACTTAAATAAATTTGTAAAAATATTTTAAATGTTCATTAACTTGAAAATATGTTTGAAAGGTTTTCAAAGGGTTTTTGACTTGTTTCAATGCTTTCAAAATAACCCAAAAGTCAAAAATAGGCCATGTGTACCGATACACATGTTAGTATATCGATACTCAATCAGCCGTATCGGTACTCATTTACCTGTATCAATATGCCCCTCTGTTTTCTCAAAACTCTATTTTCCAGTAGCAAAATAAGGTATTGATACAACCTCAGTCGTACTAATACACTATGGGGTGTACTGATACACCTGCATAGTGTACTGATACACAATACAATTTTTGTCTGACTCTTTCTATTTTGAGCAGGTATATCGATACCAGTGGTCGCGTATCGGTACGCCCTACACTAGAAGTGCATTTAATGCTAGAAATAAAGTCTCCAACGGCTCCAAATTGACCCCAACAGCTAATGATGGCCAAAAACTCTTTAGAGTGTTTAAAATACCTCTTCAACCAGCCATGCAACAATAAGAAACATCACTTCCAACATTCAATGTTAGAGAAATTTTCTTAGTGCTTAAAATTGTCAAATTTTTTGTAGAAAACTCTAGTAGCCAAATTGTCACATTTGCTCAAGTGTTTAAGATTTTTGGTGAGAGCTTAATTGTGCAAACTTATTTGTCTTGTGAGATTTTCTTTAGTTTGCTAAATTTATTTCTTCTTGTAAGAGAGTGTTTCAAGACTTTGGGGTATAAGTCTCGGTTGTAAAGGTTATTTCTTTGAACCCAGAAAAAAGAAAACAAATCTAGTGGATTTGAGAAAATCCTTAGTGTGGACAGATAAGGTAGTAGAGGTAGACTTTGTTTAAAACTCCAACCATTATAAATCTTTGTGTCCCAATTTTTATACTTAACTTTTCATCCACCAAAGAAAAATCCAATTCACCCTCTTTTGGCATATTCGGTTGATCGTTCGAACCTCCCAACATTAATAACTCGAAATAAATAATTTTTTTCTTGAAGTAAAGTTATTTTCATGGTAAAGTACACAAATGGTCACTAAATTATCCCTAAAAATACAAAACGGTCATCAAACATTCAAAAATTATATAATGACCATTAAACTTTAGTTTTTATTACAAAATAGTCACTGGACCGTTAACTGTCGTTAATTGGAAGACGTGATAATTACAAAAAATTGTATAATAACATATTTAATCATCAATATTTACACATTTAATCAATTTAGACATAAAAAATGACGGTTAAATTAGGAATAAATTGATTAAATGTGTCAATATAGAGGATTAAATGTCAAATTATTCAAATTTTTGTAACTATCACATCGCTCAATTAACGACAGTTAACGGCTCAGTGATCATTTTATAACAAAAACTAAAATTTAATATCTATTATATAACATTTAAAAATTTAATGACTATTTTATATTTTTAAAGATAGTTTAATAATTATTTGTGCACTTTAGCTTATTTTTTATCGACAAACAGTTGAAAGTATGTCTCCTTTTACATTAAATCGATCCATTTAATAATAAAAATATATGCTAGGAATTACTTAGGCTGAAGGGCCCAAATCAAAACCGTGAAAAACAGATGGGGATGCGTGGCAAACGCTGAGAACACTAGTAGTACCCGACACCCGCGAGTCCAATGCCCCATTTCGTTTCAGAAAAAAAAAAAAGAGCTTCGAATCCTTACCCTTTCGGCCTTTCCATTCACAAAGATTTTCATTTCTGCAAAAAGGAAAACAAGGGGTAAATGGTGGGTTTTGGGGTGAGGTGAGAAGAAGACTGTGGATGGAGTCGGACTCGAATGGATGGGGTCGAGCTCGAGGTTTGATTCTGAAGACTCTGCTTTTGATTGGAGGCGCCCTTTTCCTCAAAAGGTTAACCAAATCCACCACTCGTTGGGACCACGCTAAAATCGTTGCCCGTTCTCTTAGCGGCGAAAAGGTACTTCATTTCCTTTTTTACAAAATTTGTTTAGCTTTTTCGTTTCGTTTTCGTCTCAATTTTTGTTCTCCAATGGTAGTTTTCGCAGGAGCAAGCCTCTAGAAATCCAGATAGTTACTTCAACATCAGGTACTAAACGAAAGAATTTAATTTAGTTTATATGTTTGGTTGATTGACTGAGCTTGAAAGAAAGCTTGCATCTTTTGAAACAATCAGCCGTTGTTTATTAGTTTAGGTTATGATTTTTATGTTCTTTCCATCAATGGGGTTTTTGGCTAATTGCTTGTTTATTGTTTTTTATATACTGCTAAAATTAAGAAAATTTTATCATTGTAGAACGCTTACTTGCCCAGCAACAGAGATGGCGGATGGTTCAAAGCTTTTATATTTCGAACAGGTTTGTTCGATGCATTGCCCTGCCCTCTGTTCAATCTTTTGTTTTCGAATTTTTCATAATGTTCACCAATTTAGTAGTTTTTGCTTCTTATGGAATAGGCATTTTGGAGGACTCCCCAGAAGCCTTTTCGGCAGGTACTCTATGTTGCGAAAGGATAAAGGGTACACCGAATGCACAATCTATGATGATGAAAGTTTTAATGAATTTTGTGTTTTTATTCTTAACATATTGCTTTTCGGTGGAATGCTTTTACCTCATTCTATTCTGACAGTCTTTTGGATGCAGAGGTTTTACATGGTGAAGCCTTGTCGGAAAGATTTGAAGTGTGATGTTGAGGTTTGAATCTGCTCTGGTTTATCATAAGATCTCACTCTGTTGAATAAATTTATATTTAGGATATCAGACGAAAAGCGTACTATAGAACAATCTCACTTATGTTTGAGGGGTTTATAAACAAGCTCGCCTATACCGATCTGCTTTAAATATTTATTTGATAACGTGTTGCGTTCATATGATTTCCTTTGTAAGTGGCTGGCATTTTGATTTCTAACATACATTTTACACCCACAGGTAAGTACTTATGCAATTAGAGACATGGGTGAATACAAGAATTTTTGCTATCGTCCAAGGGATCAACGCCCACTACCCGAAGAAGTTATTGATGTAAGCCTCTTCACATTATTATCTTTCGCGCATGAATACAGTTCCTCTGATTTTTCTTTTCGTTTTGAAGCTATTCTCAGGTTTCAATGTGCATGTTTCTTATGGTGGCTGTTTCTATCCTGCTATGGCTTACTATGCTTATTGTTTTCTTTTTTGGCCATTAAGTGGTCGACAACCGTTTGCAATTTGACAATCAAGAATTTTCCTGTTTAAAACTTTAAATTTAGGTTGAATGCTGAGATTTAGCCATTTTTAGCAATGGTAGCAAATGCGTTTTGTTAATTATATTGTGCGATATGAACAGGATGTTGCTGAACATCTGACAACTATACATCTCAAACGCTGCGAGAGGGGGAAACGTTGTTTATATGAAGGTTCAACTCCACCAGGCGGATTCCCAAATTCATGGGTATATTCCTCACCATTCAATCATGTTTGTCATCTTTTCGATTTACTTTGTTGTGTACCTTGCAAGGTCGGGACTATGGAACGATGTTTTATATAATTCTTTTTATTCCCAACCTTCCTACCAGAATGGAGCAACATACTGCACTTCAGAAGCTTTCAGTTTTGAAGAACAATGAGATACATACCTGGGATAGGGGTTACGATGACGATGGAAATCAGGTTCCAGGACAACTCGTGTTTTACAATTATCCTCTTTTTGCCTCCGCTAAACGTGCTTTACGTAAATAATTAATTTATGTGTTAATAGGTTTGGGGAGTGAAGGAAGGTCCTTACGAATTCAAGCCGGCACCGGCGTCGAGTTTCAATCTAAATTTTGGCCCTTCACAGGCAATGGAGAAAAGGATAGAAGGATCATTTGTGTTGGAAGAATAATTCATGGGTGCATATATTCATAATCTGTAAAATTCCAACTCCTTTACATAAGCTTGGTTTTGCTCTTTAGTTCATATACTGTCAGGATTCCTTGATTTCATTCAGCCGCCTAATTTGTTCATTCCATGCCTTTTCTTAAATCAATTCTTATTAGAGACGTGTCTTTTCTTAAATATCCTTAAACTTTTGAATATTCCAATTTCTCCCTCGTCCTCGTCACCGGATATAAACTCGCCCGGTTTCGTTTCATGGAACCTCCCTCTCTGCCAGGAAGTAACGATGGCGCCAAACAGTGCTGTACTAAAACAGCATGAACATAAGATAAAAATTAGGATAATTATTTGATACCAGACGGTGAAAAGTTTTAGTTTCTACAAATGTCTTAGTTTTAGGGGTTAGAGATTTAGTTTAGGGTGTAGGGTTTTAGTGGGTTTGTGTTTAATAGTTTAGAATTTAGTGGTTGTGAATAAAATTTAAGGTTTATAGGTTAAAACTTAAATCTTCAACGTATTACCTTAAAACTTAAATCATAATCTCTAAGTCTTAAATTCTTACTATAACCCTAAAATTTTAACCATTGCCTTTAAATTTTAAACCCTACATCTTAATTTAAATTCTTAAACCCTAAAACTAAAGCAAAAGTTTTCACCTTCGGTGTATTAGATACAAATCCTAAAAATTATAAGTTAAATTAAGACCACTAAATCATTGATTTGATTCTATTTTAATCATTGAATTGTAAATTTTGACAATTATATTAATAAAATATTAAAATAATTCAATCAAGTCATTGTTAGTTATTTTTTTAACGGAATTAGTGATATAATAGTTAAACAGATTTGTATAATTAAGCATGCAATTTTGGTTATTTTACATTTAATTAATTTAAATTTAATCCTTTAATTAAATGGTGACATGAATTACTATCTATTTATTTTTGAGATTTGAAAATTAAAGTTTGAGAAATATAATTTGAAGAATATAAGAAAGCAAAGTTGAAAAAATTGAACTTCGATATTGAATACTGAAAATTGAGGCGGATAATGAGAGTTTTTATAGAAGTTTTATCTACCTTTCTTTCATAATTAAAAATGACAAAGTAGAGACATTTGGTCTTATGCATAGAAAAAATAATTATTTCAATGACATAAAATAATATTATTATTTGTGAATGACATAAAATTTTGTCATCCATTATTTCTTTAAAAATCTATATCTATTTGATTAAGTAAAATTTATTTTAATTTATTTATCTCTGTATTTTCTTTGAAAATCTTTCTTCATCTGATTAAATAAAAAAAAATTATTTTAATGTATCTATCACCGTACCGATACAATAAACAAATGAAAGGTTTTTTTTAACTTTGGACTAATCCAATAGACCAATGAGTTTTAACTCGATACATTTGTTAATGCAACATCTAGTAGGGTATAGATTCAAATATATTTAAACATATATAATCTTTTATTTTATAGATGGACTATCTAAGTATAGTATTAAAAAAGCAATACCATTCTAGTTTCGCATTAAATTGCCTAAGCTCAAGCGAACATTGTAATACCAACATATTGCAAGCGAGCAACAATGAGTTATTGATACTAATTAACATACCAATCATTATTAAAAAAATAAAGGGTACCTTTGTCTTTGAGTTCAACCAAAAAATTAATTTTGTCCCTAGCCGAAAATGCATCTAATGTGACCCTTCAGTCTGCGAAATCGATCAAATTGACCCTTTGACCGACGTTGAACTTACAGTACTGATGTGGCAGTTAACGACGATGACATGGCGGTCCACAATGCTGACGTGGCGGTATATGTGGGATGATAACATGGCGGAGGGGCTGAATTGATTATTTTAACCGAATTCGATGGCATAATTAATTTTTTTACCGAATTTAGGGGCATAATTGATTTTAATTGAAAGTTCGATAATTTACTTAATCTTTAAGTTTAAAAAATAAAAATATATATTAATATTTAAATATTTATAAAATATTAAAAAATAAAAACACTATAATGAATTAAAAAATTAAGTAAAAACATTAAAATTAAATTATCAAAAGTTACAAATAAATAAAAAATCAAAATTTAAAAATATTTATAAACCATCGGAAAAAGCTTTCGACTGTTACTCGTCATGTTAAACGTGCTAATGTTCCTTGAACACATTTTTAATTGAAATATTCTTGTATTAGAGTAGTAATAAAATCATTTTTTCATTTTCCTATACATCAAATATTAATGAGCATCAATTTGATGTAAAAAAGCAAAAGAAAAACCGAGTTTTATTGTTACTCTAATACAAGGTTGATTTGACTAAAAACTCGTTTAACGAATGGTAATACTCAGACTAACAAAGTAAAAGACTTTTTCGATGAAGGTGTTCAATTTTTTAATACTCTATAAACATTTTTATTAAATTTTTATATTTAAATTTTATAATTTCTAGTACATTTAAATTTTTATTTTCAAATAATTTTTTGAATATTTTATTTATTTTTATTAACTTTATGAATTTTTATAAAAAAATTAAAGAATATTTTATTTTTTGCGAGAGTGCTCACTTTGCTTTTTTTAAAATTATCAGAGACCTAAAAATATTTACACCAATTTTTAATCGATTTTACATATATTTCATTTGTAAAAATTCAGCTAGAAAATCAAATTATTTATCCTATTTTATTCAAAAATTAAATAAATCGATTAAATTAACTTAAAATTTAAATAAATTATTTATCCAATTTTAATATTTTAACATTTTAAAAATTTTCTAAATTCTTATTTTTAACTTAAATATTAAATAAATTATCAAACTTTTAATTAAAATTAATTATGCCCTCAAATTCGGTTAAAATAATCAATTCAGCTCCCTCTATCATATTATCATCCCACATGTACTATCACATTAACATCATAGACTATCACATCATCACCATTAACAGTCGCGTCAATATGGTAACGGTCAACATCAGTCAAACGATCAATTTGATCGATTTCGTTGATTGGAAAGTCACATTAATTACGTTTTTCGGCGAAAGACGAAATTAATTTTTTGAGTAAAACTCAAGAATAGAAGTACCCCTTTAGCTTTAAAAAGATGAGTCACCCCAAAAAATTACGTAATACCAAATAATATTCCATTGTTTTGCCCCTCTTTCCTTGGTAGCAAGCCAATTGTAAATCAGTCTATATACAACCCATAGCGGACGATGGCCGGACATGATAACCATTGTGCCGATAGCACTGTGTTTTCTATGTTGACCGATTAACCTCCATCACGACGTCTCTTTTAAGGCAAGTTCAAGCACAGCATTGACAAGAAGCAAACTCGAGGCTTGCGAAAAATAATTTCAATATGTAGAATCTTTATATACAAGAAAAATTAACTGTTTGGTTTAATGTCTCTGCTTCGCATGTAGGTCAAAAATTGTGTTGGTAATTTGGCCAGAAGTGATTGAACAACAGAAGTCCCTCCGTCTGCAAGTAAAAATGATTGTTATATCCCCAACAATGGAACATTTCGGAAGCATCGGAGTGAGTAAAGACTTACTCTGTACATCCCTAAATGGAATGAATTGGACGATATCACGGGAAGCAACTCGTCCGGTTGAGCTTTCCAGTCTTTCTCCCTTCTCTGCATCTAAAATCTGTAAACGGGACTCCATTACTTAATAAGCCCATTAAAATTTCGAGTGCCGCCAGAAAAAGGATAACTTGGGACGGGATCATTCTCCCTCGCAAGGATATAAATGGGGGATATTAAGTAATAAGTACCTCCATTTCTTTGAAGTCGGCTCCTCCAACACCAACGATGAGAATCGACAATGGGAGATCTGATGCCTTGACAAGGGCATCTTTGGTTTCTTGGAGATCAGTTACTACCCCATCCTAGTGCAATATTAACAACCATCAGAAACAGCGGCAAAATTAGCAACCTTTTCTACTCGAGAATAGAATGCTTATTGTTATGCGAAAGGACGGAAAAAAATTATGTTTCATTAATACAATATATGTCTGTCAAAAAGATAAATCTGGGAAAAAGATCACAATGAATGCACAACTGTATATAAAACTTTGCGGGTTCTAGGAAAAGCCATCGAGCCATCCCTATGTCTTACCGTGATTATCAACAAAACAAAGTATTTTTTAGCATCATTAGCCAGGGATTGGCTGGCAAGCATTGCAGCTCTGTTAATTACATGCCCAAACAGTGTTGGCCCTGCAAGAGAGACATTAAAAAGGGCACCGGTATAGGCCATCATAATACCTCGGATCCCTTCAACCTGAAGGCAGTGATATTTTTAATATCGAGGAACAGAGTATGGGATAAAAACATACAAGATACAGGCTAGCAACTGCTTACCTCACAGAAATTACTGCTTCCATTCAAGTTGAAACAATGAGAAACTGGACCATCAATGGGCCGTGCTCCGAATCCCCAAGCAGGAAAGCGCTTGTCTGCGTCATAAAACTGCAATACCTCTCCAACCTCATAGATTGCCTGGATTAAAAGATGCATAATATTTTCCTGGGTACACGGATAAAAGAAAGAAAAGGAAACTATTGAAGAGATTCGATTCTTACTTTCTGGTATGCATTCAGCCGTCCTGATGGATCAATATAATGCAAGGAATCAGGGAGGCGGGGGTTGCCATTTGAAGCTGATGCTTTCTACAGAACTGCACACGCAGCATGATGCTTTCTACATTCATCCACATGACTTCAACAGTTTCGGGTTTATACAAGTAAATCCTAAGGTCTTAAGATGAAGAACTGCAGCATCATTCTAACCAAAGACCTCAATAGTATACTTACAGCATGTTTTAGCTGATCATCCTAAAAAAATTGTTAAACTAGGGGAGAAATAGAAACATAGAGAAAAAATAAATGGTTCTAGCAAACAGTTTGCTTGACTAACTAAACTGTTCTTTTTTTCAAAAAGATTGTTGTGGTTCAGCTTTTATGTTCATATTGGTCCCTTGATTAACTTTGTTAAATATGTGGCGTGTTTTGTTGTCAATAAGAAAGGACTGAAAAAGAGAAATCACTAATAATTTACATAAAGGATTGCAGTTGGCAGAATTTTATTGGGCCTAATGTCAATTGTACGAGTAAACAGGAAAGTACCAGTGAAATCAACGGCAACCATAAAGTTCAGCTCAAAACCCCCAGCTAGGTAATCCAGGAAGGTATATTGGACTGTCTCAGAATATTTTTCCACAAAAATCTTGATTTTTAAAACCTACATCGCAGATAGCAAACTAGAAAAATAAAGTTCAATAAAAAGTTCAAAATGAAATTAATTTCAGTTCAAATAGGTAAACCTTGCTCTTGTTATCATGCCCAACCGGAGTTGGCAAAAATAAATTGTCTCCTTCCCTTGCAGAATGAAGCTTTTCCAAATCTGCTAGTGACTTCTGCACTTTCTTGATAAAACCCAAAAAGGGAAGCTACATCAGCAAGTGTCTAA